>JAREIK010006877.1:0-46507 GCA_029783825.1 Sapria himalayana | reverse complement strand
CTATGACAGTGTCTTATTTGTGCTTATGTTGTGTGTACAAACCAGAAAAAAATGGGTAATTATTTCAATATTTTTTTTACCTGAGACAAAATTAGTAATATAAAATACTCAAGTGATATCTTTATTCATAGTCTGAATATGATATCCATTTCGTCGAATATCTTTAAAACTCAATAAATTTCTTTGAGACTTTGTAAAATAAATGCATCAATATGAAATTTTGTTCCTCCGAGTAACAATATATTAGCTCTTCTAAAGCCCTCAATCAGTTTTTCACTATCCAATATTATATTTACATCTAATCCTTGCATTATTAAAAAGAAACAAAAATTTATCTTTAAGTATAGTATGTGTTAATGCACTATCTACGAAAAATATATTATTATCACCGATTGAGGATCCCACCAGATGAATTTCTATATTCTTCAATATATCTCTTGAATATCCAATGGAACTTCATCCTGATAACGTATTATTAAATTGAAGGATAAGAGAGCGAGAGATATAGGAGAAATAGGGAAGAGATTTATGAATACATATTAAATGTAGTAAAGAATACATATTAATCCATGCTAATTAATACATATTAATCTATGTATAATAATAGTCACAATAATATTAATAGTCAAAAGATTAATGGAGCGTTTATGGACATCCATAATATTATTCATAATAGTGTGAACTTTTTTTATTTTAATTATTCTTTTTTTAAGGTTTATTGGATTTCAAATCAATAGAAAGTGTGCTAGCTGTGAAATTCAAAGAAGAATAGTAAAAGAGGATGAAGAAAATAATTACAAGAGGAGATGAATAGCATGGTACTATAATTTTTTAAATTCAAGTTATATCTTATATTTTAATTTATGGGTTTTTATATTTTAGAATTTTTTTGTAGAGAAGATGAATGAAGAACCTGTGGAAAATTTTTTACTAATCAGGTTTCTATGGTTATAGTGTGAAACTCTTATATTTTTTTCAAAGAAGAAGGTACAACTTAACCATTATAACCTTAAATTTTGTTGTCATTGCTCATGTTGATAGGTTGTCGAGGCTAATTTTTGTTGGTGGATGATGATGAGTTATTTTTAGTTTTTTTTTCTTAATAAATCATATTTTTTGGTCTTTAATTAGGTACCCAATAAATTACATTGTAATTCTATTCTGTTATGATTGTAGATGCTTTAATTAATTTAATTGGCCTGATATTAATTATATCTATATAATATTGGCTTGTAGAATCAAAGCGCACTTGATGAAGAAATGGAGAGGGTGTAGAAGACTAAGAACCCAAGTGAGACTATACATTATTGTAAGTAGGAGAACAAACATTGTACAAAATTTTTTCAAAGTATTTTATTAGATACCGTGCATTCTCTTTTAGCACACTAGCCATGCATGGTCACTTATTTCGTGTATACATTTATAATAAGTAATTATTCCATCATTATACAATGTTTACATGAGTAATATGAAAGATAATTTGATTAGTAGTCGAGTATACCCTTTTATTTTTAAAAAAAAAATGTGCATTTAGTGTATATATCCAAAGTAGTAGATGTGGGGTGCATGTGAAGTTGCTTATTTTTTACAGTCTATGTTTTCTATACATGCACATTATTTATTATTTACAATGAAACATGTCTACTAATATACTTCTGTACACAAAAAACTTGTCTATTTATTTGTCACACATACAAAAAATTAAAAAGTATCAAAAATAATATTGTACAACTAAATGAAAAAAATCAAACAAGATGAAACATGATATTTAATTATGACTTTCAAAATTTTGACTATGATCTAATGTTGATTCTGAGATTATTACTAAGAATCGATATATCAAAGTAAAGTTTTTTAATAAAAATTGTTTATTGGATTTAAATCTCCATATGAAAAAATATCTTTAATATTGGTGTGATATTTTAGATTTAATGTTATTCTAGTAGTATATTTTTTGTTAAATTCAATATTTAGCATTAAAAAATTAATGAAAAACAAAAATCAAAAATCATCATTAATGTAAAATATGATACTCTTGATATGTGATACTCTTAATATAGGATATGTTTTCCTTTTATTTATTTTTTTTCAGCTATTTTAGATTTAGCGTTTGTTAATAAATTTGTGTGCAATTGATGATACTCTTGATATATGACACACACACACATATGCATGTATAGTTTTTTGTTTGTATTTATGTGTATCATTGTATTTTTTGTCATATATATATTTACAATATTTTGTTTTGGTGTAAGATTATAATATTAGTATATTAAATAATTTTATAAATTTTATGCAATTATAGCCATGTTATTGTTTGATAAAATAAATAAACCTATTTTAGAATCTTTTAAAAAATGTGATGTGGCCATTTGGTTGATTTTCTCATGTATTATTTGTGCATTGTGAAAAATAGCCCTCTCAGGCTGCTCTTGCCAAAATGTTGCTTTATTTTATCCTTTTCTTTAATAAAATAATACTTTTATGTCTTCATTCTTCTCATAATAGATTAAAATGAAAATAACATATTATGTGAGCTAATAACCATCATAAAAATAAAAATAGGCTTTTCAATACAAAAATTTAATTTCTTAGTCAAATATATAATCGGCAAAAGTATATAAGTGATGATCATATCTATAATTTTTGTTAAATTAATAAGTTTTCATCCTTCATATCGTTTAAGTTTGAATTGATGTGTATGTAAATAATCTTTAAATAAATTACTAAAAAATTAGGATTAAGTTCTTTTGCACTACTTTTTTGGCAATTCTTTAGTTCATAAAATGGTGTGTTATTAGGCTGCTACTTCAATTAACTATTTATTTATGCATATCTTTGGTCTTAAATCTTGATGTTTATGTCATGTGTCTCTTTAAAATTAAGCTTTAGTTTTACTAGATTATATTCATCCATTTCTAATCTCTATCTTGTTAGTAAACTCTAAGTACGATGTGATAGAATTGCTAAGAGCTCTTTAGTCAACTAGTTTTGCTTAATTCTCATTCTTCTTATCTCAATCAGTTTTCTTTAGCAAACTGTCTTTTGATTGCAGTTTTCCACAAAATTTGTTAATGTTAATATCTCTAATTATTGTTATCTTTATTAGTCATATTTGTAATGCTAAGAATCTGAAATTTCAAGCTACTTCACATCTATGTTTTCTAGTTTAATACGTTGTATGATAGGTTTTCTAGTCAAACCTATTATTTTCATGTCTAACTTCTTCATTAATTCATTTGCAAAAGTTTTTGGAATTCGATCTCATTCCTTTTATTTTCCCTTAACTATTATTTTTATATTCAAAGATTGAGTTGAATCACAGTTGAAACTTTGATCTTTGATCTCCATTGAAAAGTTAGAAGCTTTACTCCTTCAAACTTATCATCCTTTTTTTTGTTTCCCTTTCTTGTCTTTCACTTGGTTCTAGTGTTCTCCTAATTCTTGCCTTTTGTGTGGCTTTGATTGTTGCACACAAAAGAGACATGCTCGCTTCATCTAGCAATATTGTGATATCCTTTCAACCTTTAGCATGCTAATAATTCTCCTATTTCTTCATGTAGATTCTACGAACACATTATCTAGATATTCACGATATTTTGCCTTTGCATATTAATATGTAAGTGATTTTATTTAATTAATAGTATTATTTGAAGTCATTGTATGTTTCATTTAGAATTATGATTGAGCATAATCTATGTTAATATAATAGAGCAAATAAGTTCAGATCATTAGTGGATGATAGAGAGATGGATTGATTAATTGATAGATAGTTAGATAGTTAGATAGATAGATACATAAATAAATAAATAAATAAAGAGATATATAGATATTTAGATAGGTTGATAGATCATTATATAGATAGATATATAGATATACAGATAGATAGATAGATAGACAAACAAATAGATAGATATATAGATAGAAAGACAGATAAATACATACACTACAAAAAAATGTCTATTTAGCTAGTAAAATTTAGCTAGGGATAAATTCCCTAGCTAATTAGCGAGGGATAAACTAGGAAATAACAAGCGATATTTGATTTTACAATAAATTAAAATTTTGCGATGGATTAGTGATGAATTAGCATAGAAAATCTTTGAATGAAAATTTTTAGTCATTAAAATATGTGTAGATATTCACGCAAAGAAAAGCTGGAACTTTAGCGACGTATTTAGTTATAGAAGTTCCTTTGTTAAATTAAAATGAGAAAAAATCTGTCGCTAAATAATTATTTACATTTATTTTTTTTCTAGATTTTATATATAATTGAAAGCGATAATTTCTTAAATATTTATTTTGTCAAAATATATGCATTAAGCTAGGGATTTTCTCTAGCTATTTGGGCTAGTGATAATTTCTATCACTAATTTTTAATGAAATTTTTTTAAGCATTATTTATTTTAATATTTTATATAAATTTCTATATTAAAGGTATGTCATGGTCTATAGATGAGCGATCCTTAAAAGACAGTCTGCTCATATAATAATAAAAATATGATATTATAAATATAAAATTTAATAAATATATAAATACAAATAAAAATTTGCATTAAATATGACTAAAATAACTATTTTTTTATTCTAAATTTATTAAAAAATTATACTTAATTTTTTCTGAAATATTTATTTATGATATTTAAATATTTATATTAAAAAATATTATATAATTTATTAATTTATAATATTTTTTAAAATATTTTAATTAATAAATAAACATAAATACAAATTACTACGAATAAAAAACTAAAATAAACAAATGTTTTATTAAATTAAAAAAATTCAAAAATATATAAATAAATGAATAAACATGTAAATATTTATTAAAATAAAAGTAAAAAATAATCTTTTTATTATTATAGGAATTTTTTAAAATATAACTACTAATAGATTTGAAATTTTGAATTATAAAAAAATTTTCAAATTTTTCATAACATTAAAAAGAAAATAATTTGAAATTTTTATATTAATACATAGGTGTTTTAATTAAATCAAAAAAATTTTGATGATTTAAAATATAAATATTTCACCGTGGTTATTAAATTAACACTTCAAAGATTAAATATTATAATGACAAAATGATTCAAATTTTATGACTTTATAATTATTTCATGCCTTAATAAAATCATATAAGTAAATTTTATGCATATATATATATATATGGTTGGTTTAGCTACCCATATCGGCCATACTTTTTACTGGAATTTTTTGTCACCGGAATATTCGAAGCTTTGGAATTGTTAGAGATGAAAACTTCTTATAGTTTTTGTGGGCTTGCATCTGTAGAAAAGTCATCGAAGTTTCAATCTGTTTTGATCGGTGAAGAACTGGCATCATCATCTTCTAGCATCCAGTCAACACCAGAGATTGAAATGAAGTTTGTTCATTGTGTTTATGATGCCCTAGCACCCCATTTTAGTTCTACTAGGTTTGCTAAGTGGCCTAAGGTTGCTGTGCTTTTAGAGTTATTACCTTTGGGATTAGTTGTATTAGATGCAGGATGTGGAAATGGAAAGTATCTAGGTTTAAATCCTACTTGTTATTTCATTGGGTGTGATATAAGTGTGCAACTAGTGAATATTTGCACGAATAGAGGGCATGAACTAGTGGTTGCAGATGGTGTAAACCTTCCTTTTAGAATCGGTAGTGTTTATGCTGCAATATCCATTGTTGTGCTGATTCACCTCAGTACCGAGACTAGAAGGAAGAAAGCAATTTTGGAATTGATTAGGGTTGTTGGGGAAGGCGGAATGTTGTTTAATAACAACAATTCCTTGTTAAAACAAGGATTTCTTAAGAACAATAAGCACAAAAAAGATGAGTAGAAGAGAAGAAGAAGAGAGAGTCTCGCGACAACATGAAAACCAAGTATCAATCAACAACGAAAAATGTTCGGCAACTAGGTCAAAAGAAAAATTAGAGTTTATATATTACTCTAATAATTGAAGAAAAAATTATATTAAAAAAAACTTTACAGCTGCATATTTAATAAATGTTCATTAAGGGCATAAGAGTCAATTAACTCTAAGCCCCGCTCAACTAATCGAATAGCCTATCAACAGCCCCCCCCCCCCCCCCCATTTGATGTAGTTGAGATCAGTACAAGCTTTTCTCTCAAGTGAACCAGCTTTTCTCTAGGAAGTGACTTGGTAAATATATCAGCCACTTGTTCTTCGATCCTGCAAAAAACCAATTTAACTTCATTAGATTCAATTGCATCCTTAATGAAGTGATATTTTAAGCCTAAGTGTTGAGTTCGAGTATGCATTACCACATCATTCACAATAGATATAGTTGATTGATTATCACACTGAATTTTAGTTGGATGGTTTTCAGGTTTATCTAAATCACCCAAAAGTTTTCTAAGCCAGAGGGCTTGGGAGGTTGCAACTGAAGCTGAAACATATTCAACTTCAGTAGTAGACAGGGTGACTATGGATTGTTTCTTGGACTGCCAAGAAATAGCCGCAGTTCCTAAGTTAAACACATATCCAGAGGTACTTTTGTAATCCTCTGGATTTCCTCCCCAATCACTATCACAGTAACTAGTAATTTCTATATGGTTAATTTTATTGTATTTCAGACCTAAATTAATTGTGCCTTTAAGATACCTCAATATCCTTTTGGCAGCACTTAAATGTATGTGATTTGGAGCATGCATAAATCATGATAACATGTGGACAGAATACACAATATCAGGTTTGGTTGTTGATGCATACAACAAGTTTCCAATTAAGCTTCTGTATGTCTTTCCATTTACTAGTTTTCCTTGAGCAGAAAGTAACTTTTGATTTACTTCTAAGGGGGTAGAGATAGGTTTGAAGTCACTCATTCCAAAACTTTTCAGCAATAGTTTAATGTATGTAATTTGAGAAATGGACACACCACTTGTGTCTTGAGTTATTTCAAGTCCTAACAATTGTTTTAGATTTCCTAGGTCTGACATTTCATACCTAGTTTCCATTTCTCTCCTAAAGTTTTTAATTAACTCAATTTTATTGCTTGTAAAAATAATATCATCTACATATAGGGAGACAATTAAAATTCTAGAATGCTTATCTCTTTTAATATAAAGTGTAGGCTCACTCTTACTTCTGCTGAATCCTTGATTCAGTAAGTAGGAATTAATTTGTTGATACCAAGCACGAGGAGCTTGTTTCAACCCATACAAAAGCCTTATTTAATCTATAACCACAGTGTTCACTCCCCTTTTTTTACAAACCCAGGGGGTTGCTCTACATAGATTTCTTCCTTTAGTTTTCCATTTATGAAGTCTGACTTTATGTCTAATTGGAATAAATTCCAACCCTTTTGTCCAGCTAAGGCTATTAAAAGCCTTATGGTTTCTAACCTTGCTACTGGAGCAAAGGTTTCATTGTAATCTATTCCGGGTTTTTGTGAGTAGCATTTAGCTACTAATCGAGCCTTATATACAGGCTGATTTGAATTCAATTTAGTCTTAATCCTATAGATCCGCTTAACACGTATACTGTGTTTATTTGGGGATAAGCCTACTAGAGTCCAAGTGTAATTTTTTTCAATGACAGACATTTCTGTCTGCATTACTTTGATCCAGAATTCTGACAAGTCTCTTCATAGTTTTACAGCCTCTTCATAGTTGAGTGACTCAACTAAGGCATAATTACATCTCTGGTAAATATCTGACAAGTCTTTATATTTAACAGAAGTTATTTTATTTGGTTTAGTCATAGATTCAGAATTGGGTAAGGAATTACAATTATATTCAGAACAGATTTTGAATTGCATTCAGAACCGCATTCAGAAGAAAAATCAGAAGAAAAATCAGAAGAAAATTCATAAGAAAAATCAGAGAATGAGCTGAAATCATACCTAGGAGCACTTATTAATTTATTGCTAGCTACAGCAGCTTCTGTATAGCCATTTTTAGTTCCATAATTTGCTTCATTTAAACTTTCATCCCATTTACTGTTTTCATCGATCAGTATATCTCTACTCACAAGAAATGACTTAGTTTCTGGTGAATATAGTATGTAACCCTTGGATTGCATACTGTATCCAACTAAGATGCACTTTAGACTCTTTGAGTCTAATTTGGTCCTTTGTGCACATGGTATATGGGAGTAACACACACTCCCGAATACCCATAGATGTTTGCCATTTGGTTTTTTCCCAGTACAGGCTTGCACTGGAGTAAGGCTATCCAGTGCTTTGGTGGGGCACCTATTGAGCAGATACATTGATGTGTTCACTACTTCTGTCCAAAAGATTTTTGGTAAACCTTTCTCATTCAAAAGTGATCTGACCATTTCCAATACTATTCTGTTTTTCCTCTCTACAACTCCATTTTGTTGTGGTGAATAGGTAGTGGTCAACTGCCTAGCTATACCTTTACGTTCACAAAAATTTGTGAATTTTTGAGAGAGGAATTCACCTCCTCTATCTATTCTAAGTGTTTTTACACTTAGTCCAGATTGTCTTTTGACAAGGGACAAAAGATTCTTGAAGCATTCAAGTGCCTCAGACTTGTGCTTCAAGAAGAACACCCATATATGTCTTGTGCAATTATCAATAAACAGTAGAAAATAACTACTATTACCTAGTGATTTCACTGACATTGGACCACATATGTCAGCATGCAGTAGTTCTAAAGGTTCAGAGGCTTTCCAGGTAGAGTGCTTTGGAAAACTCTTCCTAGTTTGTTTTCCCAGTGAGCACTCTTCACAAACAGAAGTAGGTATAACAAGGTTTGAAGGCACTCCTTTTACAAAATTATTTTGAAAAATGTTTTTTAGGTTTAAATAATTTAAGTGCCCAAACCTTATGTGCCAAAGAGAAGTTACAGACTAGACATTCATTGATAATGCCCTATTTGTTCTCTCAGCAAATGTCAGTGGAAAGCTTCTTCCACTTGACATCTTTACTATCCATGAGGGTTGATCACTCCCATGATCAAATATTTCACATGTATTATTCTCAAATGACAGTTTATAACCTTTTTCAATTAACTGGACAACACTTAACAAATTCTGGTCCAAGGTAGGAACTAGAAGCACATCTTTTATGAATTTCATTCCAGTGCAGGTGGGTACTGCCACTCTGCCATTGGCTTGCACCTGAACTAATTCACCATTGCCTAATTTAACTTGTGAATTTACTACTGGAAGTAAATCCACAAATATTTCTTTATTTCCAGACATGTGGTTTGGGCAACCACTATCCAAAAACCAAGTATTTGTTGAAGGTATATTTTCTGTTTCATTTACATAAAACAGATGCTCTACATAGGTTACTCACTCTGTAAGGCCAGCATTATGTTTGGAGATGCTTCTATAATTCTTTGAATTATACCCAAACCTTTTATAGTTTTAGCATTGATTCTGTTTTCGAAACCAATACTGAGTCGGAGTCTGGTTTGATCTCTTGCATATATTGCAGGAGATATGTTGATCCTTAAGTGAGTCATTAGAAAGAGTAGAAGAAGAGCAAGGTTTTATTTTATTTTTAGTTTTATTTTTAAACCCATAACTTTGACTGCTTCTTTTACTCCTCATGTCTCTGGATTGAGTTTCATCCTTGTTAGAATTGTCCTCCCATCTTGACTGCATTGCAGTTTCTCCAGAGACTTCTGCCCTCTTCAATAATCGGCTTTCATATGATTTTAATGAACTCAGAAATTACTGGATTGACAGCGTTGATAAATCCTTGGTTTCCTCTATCGCTGCCACAATGCCATCAAATTTATCAAGCATACAGATTAGTAATTTCTCAACTAATCGAATCTTAGAGATGTCATCTCCATGAATCTTAAGTTGATTAACTATATCAAGGAACTGAGTTGAAAACTCAGTAAAAGAATCTGAGTTTTTCATACTCAGATTCTCGAAATCTTTTCTCAAGGAGTGCAGAAGAGCTCCTCGAGCCTTCTTATCTCCTTGATATTCCTCAATTAGGAGATCTCATGCCTCTTTGGATTTAGTACAGCCAAGTAATCGGGGAAATATAGCACTACTTACACCCTATTGGATGAAAAGTAATGCTTTTGCGTTTAATTTTCTTAATTCCTTCTCTTGTAACAATTCTTTACCCTCCAGGATTGAGAAATTTGGGGTTTCTACATATCCAGAAACCACAATTTTTCATATATCTTGGGAGATAAATAATGTTCGTATTTTAACAAGCCAGTAATCAAATTTTTCACCATCAAACAAGAGAATAGGAATCGATCCCGAGTTTGATGAGATTTGACCCTTTGAAAACATATTTATTTTAAAAAAACAACTTGAAAAAATTTTGAACAGAATATTAAGGTTTGTAAAAAATAGGTTTTAAAAATCACAAAACCTTTAGATCTTAGTAGATCTGGGCAGATCTATGCTAGATCTTAGTAGATCTGGTCAGATCTATGCTAGATCTTAAGAAATTTGTGAAAATAATTTAGGTTTTTTAGAGATCGCTTAATCTGGAGAAATTAAATTTGAATAATGTTCAAAGATAATCTCAATCTCAGTTAGAAAAAGAAGCTCTGATACCATAATGATGTTTAATAACAACAATTCCTAGTTAAAACAAGGATTTCTGAAGAACAATAAGCATAGAAGAGATGAGTAGAAGAGAAGAAGAAGAGAGAGTCTCGCGACAGCAGGAAAACCACGTATCAATCAACAACAAAAAATGTTCAGCAACTAGGTCAAAAGAAAAAAATAGTGTTTATATATTACTCTAATAATTGAAGCAAAAATATATTAAAAAAACATTACAGCTGCATATTTAATAAATGTTCATTAAGGGCATAAGAGTCATTCACTCTAAGCTCGCTCAACTAATCGAATAGCCCGTCAATATTTTGGTTCTAATAACTGTTTGAGCTGTTGAATAGGAGGATGAATCATTGATTATGAAGTGGACTCCCTTGCCCCAATAGTTTCTAGAAGGATGGTTTGGACCTGGTAGGCCACACGTTCGAAGCTGTAGATCCGTCTCCTTAGAAAGCATTGTAGAAATAGAAGATAAACTCTGTAAGAAGAATTTAAACAATACCCAAAAAAACACATGTGATGAATTAGGCGAAAATCTATTTTATTATATATATATATATATTTATATATATGCATGTATGTATATATTAATACTTATTATTATATAATATTATTTTATTTATTTATGAAATAATATCATTTATGGTTAAATAAAAATCTATTTCATTTATTTTATTTTAATTATTTATTTTTATAATTTTTGTTTACTCTTATATTTTTGTATCATATATTTACATCCAGTTTAGTACTTATATATGAGTTCTTTGAAAAACAAAATGCTAAGGCATTAAGCACTTAACATTTTTTCTATCTTTTAATGATGAAGAAATGAGAAGCAAAATGAGACTATATGGGAGCAACCTACAAAATCTACCTCTTCTTGTTGCCAGGTAATATTATCATTTTTCTTCTCATTTGGAATACTATATACATATCTCTGTCTCTCTCAATTTGATTACCACTAGCTGATTTTCGTTTTTACAAAATATTCGAGTATAATTTTTTTTTATTTTTCGCCAATTTTCCTTCTTTTTTCTTCTATGTTCATATTACTTATTAGAATTTGACACTGCACCATTAATGAAACAATAAATGGTCAGTGTAAACTTTGTTCTTTTATTGTTTGAATTTTAGGTTTTTATAGATTTCAAATACTAAATGTTTGCATAGTGTTTTCTCCTTCTGTGACTTATGAAAATAAATAATGCTTGATGTTTTCTGCTTCTACAACTTTCATAAAAAATATACTTAATGCTTTTGGGTTCTATTTTTGTTGTCTCTAAAATTATTATAAACAGATAACATTATATATAAAACTTTTATGCATTTATTTAATCTTATGACATTATATATAAATGTCTATACTTTAATATATATAAATATATTACATTATATATAAACATTAATATGTTTATATAAACATATAATGTTATATATAAATATTTATACATATGTATTAATGTTTATAAATATTTATATAGCATTTACATAAACCTATCCATTTATATATTTTTTTATTTATCAATTATATAAGATATAAAATGTTTATACATTTTTGTAAACATTTAAATGACATTTTAATTTTTATATATATATATAATATTTTTAATGTTTATATAATTATATATATATAATTTTATAATTATATATTTATAATTTAAAAAATTATATATTTATAATTATAATTTTATAAACATTAATATATATACTATATAAAATTTATAATTATATATTTATAATTTTATAATTATATATTTATAATTATATATACTATATAAAATTTATAATTTTATATATACTATATAAAATTTATAATTTTACATATATTATATATTTATAATTATATAATTATAATTTATAATTATATATACTATTTTAATTTTATAATTATATATTTATAATTATATATATACTATATAAAATTTATAAAAGTGTTACATATATATAATTATATATAAGTAACATTTAAAAAATTATTGTAAACACAAATATTATATCTAAACACTTTTATAATTATATAATCATATGCCTATATAAAAAAGTATTTATAACTATATTTGTAATTATGTAAACTATTTTAATAACCATATTTATAACTATACATAACTATTTTTTTAACTATATTATAATTTATAAATATATGTATTATTCTATATGCCAATATTTCTAACAAAATATACAATATGTATCATAATATATAGCTATATATAATTGTATTTTACTAAATGTATAACTATAAAAACATTATATATAATTATATCTTTAACTACATACATATTTATAACTATATGTGTATAACTATATATAAATATTTGTATAACTATGTAACACTCTATATAATTAAATATAATTATATTTGTTACTATATATTCATATATGTATTCATATAATAAAATCTTAATATTTGTTTATAACATTGTATATATTTATGTAAAACTACTTATAACTACTTGTAAGAATATATCTATATATAACTATATGTTTACCTATATATAACTCTATTTTTAACTATATATATATAGGTATAAGAACATATAATTATAAATAATTGTCTTTGACTAAATGTATAACTAAAATAACATTATACAAAACAATATTTATATATATATACCTATATTTATAAATATAAGTATAACTATTTGTATAACCACATATAAGTATATTTATAATTAGTATATAACAACATACATTACTATGTTTAACTATGTGTATAACTATTTATATATTTTTGTATAACAATATAAAACTCTAAATAATTATAATATAACTATATGAGGCATGATTTTTTTTCCTGACAATTTTTTTGTAGCTTGTGGAGATTGAACTTACAACCTCCAAGGAGGCTCACATCTATCTCAAGAATTAGTTTATTGAGCCTTTGGTTTTTGATGTGTAAATATATATACATATTCATTTAATTGATGTTTATAATATATATATATATATATATATATATATATATATATATATATATATATATATATATATATATATATTGTTTTTGTGGGTAGATATATATAGTTTATTGAACACATGTGGAAATACTGTTAAAAATATTGATTAATATCCAAGCTCAGTTAAATTCATTAAAAAAAACTGAGACATGAATATTAAACAAACATATCAAGTATCATTGAACTTAATTGAATATTAATTTAAACTATTTATTCATATTATTAAATTTGTTACAATTAAAAAAAATTGTAATAAATCAAATTAAATATAATTAATCAATATATATATATATATATGGAATACATTTGTATATCATCAGAATGCATCAAAATACTTTGTTTTTGTTATTCTAATTGAATTTTGAGTATTATCAAACATTATTAATAAATGAGAATTGTTAAAATATTATCATATGCTTATTAAATAATTATTGTAATGCATTGAACTACAACAATAATATTATTTTATCATTTTTTATAGTCCCCAATTAAAATTAAATAATATTTAACATTTTTATTTGAGTTTCAACAAGATCATTATAACTGCTAAGGCTTTGTTTTGATTTTGCTGTTTGTTTATTTTGAAATTCTTCTTCTACCATAACTATTATCATATATTGCATTTTCCATTGAAATTATATAGTAGATATTTGTATGTGAATGTTATCGTGTAAGTGAAGTTATTACCACAAGTAAATATATGAATGAAGATCCTCCTCATGCACACAATTTTAATCTTGAAGTTCATAGTAAATCATTATAAGTACTAAAATCATTAATCACAAGTATTAAAGTGATGGTTATATCAATAATTTTTGCTAAATTAATAATTTCCCATCCTTCATATTGATTCGGTATTTATTGAGGTGTATGTGAGTTTTAATTTCCAAACTATCCTTTGATTATAGTTTTCCACAAATAATATTAATATTAATGATATGTAATTTTTGTCTAATTAGTTTAAATTTGTAAGGCTAGGAATCTGTAATTGTAGCTTGCTTCATATCTATGTTTTCTAGTTGAACACTTTGTATGATATGTTTTCAATTCCAATATGTTTTTGTTCATATTTTAATTCTTCATTAATTCATTTGCCAAGAGTTTTTGAAATTGGATATCAATTCTATTAATTTATTCTTTTTTTTATATTCAAAGATGGAGTAGAATCACAGTAAAAATTATGCTATTTGATCATCATTGAAGTGTGAGAAGCTTACTCCTTCAAATTATTTATTTTTTGCTTTCCTTTCTTGTCTAATCACATATTTTTTTCCCTATTTCTAGCAAGAGCATGATATCTATTAATCTTTGCCATTCTAAAAAAAATGCATTATTTTTTTTTTGGAAAGTTTGTTTTATTATTATGCCCTCTCTTTTGGTGGAGGAATACCATTAGTACAAGCTAATACTACCCTTTTCCCTTTTACACCCTTTCTCAAAATAATAGATAAAACATAGCTCTATAAATTTATACTTTTGATTCTCTTCATTTAATTATGTATTATGAAGAATGTTTGCTAGTTTTAATGCACTTTTCTGGACTTTTCTTGTTCAATCAATATTTGTGATCTTTCCCTGCCTTTCATGCCTTTATTTGGCTCTATAACTTTGCTTTTTCCATCACCTCTCACTGCTCCATATACTTTAGCTTTTTGTTGACCCTTCGCCCCCTTGATGCCTTGGTCCTTTTACCGAGCCCCCCCACTTGACAGGTCACCTTGGTTCTTAGAGGTGTATATACAGACTACTTTATCTGCAACATTAACACCCCAAAACAACCAATACCATGCAATTATTACAGCTATTATTCTCTTACCACTCTGTGAACCTGTTGAGGCTTCACTCCATGTCCCTTCTGTTGGTTTTGCTGTAAAAAGACTACCCTTATAGACTCATACAGGCGCATATACTGCCCTATATAGACTTCTGCCGCCTTTAACATTATTACAAACAAGTTACAGACTCTATTTTCTAGCTCATTACACTTCAAATTCAACAAGTTACAATCAATACTTAGACAAAATAAATAAGTTGTCATCAAAATTCAAGTCCCCTTTTAGTATGTTCCTTGAATGCTTTTCCTGCAAAAGTAACACCCCAATACAGCCAGTACAATATAAATGATATTATCGCATCTATACCCTTACCAACTTGCATCTGCTTCCCTGTTGGGGCATCATTCAGGAGGCCTTCACTCATCCTGCCCAATGCTTTTTTTATATAAATGTTTATATCTCATCTTTCAGGGTGGCCCTTTTCCCCATCAGGACTAGGGAAATTTTCAATTATGCCTTGCCACCGCCTACATTTGTCTTTATAAACTGAAATAGAGTGAAATAAAGAGAACCAAAAGCATATACCAAAGCAAAAATTATTCCACTAAATTTTCGTTTAACTTATATTTTATTTTTTTTAATTTTGAACTCTAATATAAGGAATCCTATTTTGTCAAGTCTTATTAATCCTTTATACTTATCTGGAATGCTATTCTCATCGAATTCCTGAAACATTTCCTCATACATTCCTTTGCTAATTTGTCTGCAAGCACATTAGCTTCCCTAAATATGTGAATAATTTCCCCTTGAGTTCAATTACTAATTTTTTTATCTTATTAATATCTTCATCTAACCTCCAAGCTCTATTTTATCTTGCACTAGGTCTACTAAAAGACTCGAGTCTACTTGTATTTGAATTTTGCATAACCTATTTTCTTTGCAAATTTGAAGACCCTTATATAGGGCCATTATTTCTGAGTGCAAGACTAAATAGGCTATTCCTCACATTGTAAATGCTTTAATTATGCTACCTTCCTCATTTCTTATTACTCCTCCACTTCCTGCCATTCCCATGTCTCTTTTAAAGCTTCCATCTATATTCAAGATAAGGTAGTCTTTTAGAGACTTTATCCAATTAATAATTTTAATAGCTGGTGGTTTTCTAAAGCTTGTGGATAGGCCCCATGACTTTTTTTCATCAATGTCCTTATTTTTAGTTTTATTGGGATGCATGCCGTTATGAATGCGCTTTCTCTTTTAATCTCTTCTAAGATGTTCTCATAGCTCATCGGGATATTCTCAAAATGACTTTTATTTCTAGCTTTCCATATGCACCATATTGTAATATGAGGGATATATTATCTAAATCATTTGAGAATTTATGCTTGGTGCGCTTTTGATCCCAACTTTCTAATCTATCAATAAGATTCCTGCTTCTGTTTTAATTTTGCTTCGTATTCTAGTCTGTCCCACAATTTAACAGCTATTATTCCTATAGAAAATAAGTGCTCAATACTTTCTATCTCCTTTCTACAACATTCACATCTAGAGGCTAGCCTTATTCCCTTTCTTTGTATATTCTCATCTACCGGTATGGCTTTTGCATGAAGTTTCCACACAAATAAGTTAATTTTCTATGGGATTTTTTTAACCATAATCTTTTGTAAATATCCTGCGACTGCCTTTTTCTTCTTACTAAATTTTTTGCTCTTTAATGTGAAAATTCCTTGAGCGTTAAGCTTCCATTTCCATCCTTTACTTGTCAGTATCACATGATTTTCTACAATATTTTTCTGTTTATTCATTAATTTCCAACTTTTTGATGCCTTTCTAAAGTTAACGGCTTATCACCAAGTCCGTATCTAGCTTTTATATATGCAGCCCAAAGGCTCCCATTTTCTTTTAATTTCCACCAGTTCTTGCAAGCCCACGCTTTAGTTATATCTTCTAGCGTGGAGAATCCTAATCTAGCTTCTTCCTTAGGGTAGCATAAATCTTACCATTTTTTCCAGTGAGCTTATTTTTTCCTTCTTTTCTCCCCCATAAGAAATTTGCCATTTCTCTTTCTATTTTTTTAACTATGCATTTTGGTTGCTGCGTCGACATTAAAATGTGCGTTAGAGACCTTTGAAGTACATGTGTTATAACTGTCATTCTTCCTGCCATACTTAAAGGATTCTCCTTCCAACTGCGATTTTATTTCTTATCTTATCCACTAAGAATGATAAGTATGCCTCCTTCACCATTCCTTCATAAATTGGGCATCCTAGGTATATAAGAGCACCTTTTCTTGTACGAAACCTATGATTCTACTAATCCTTTCAGAGGTAATTTCTGATGTATTTTTGGACGTAAGAAATTGATATTTATTCTTATCCAATGCTTGTCCAGTTTCTTCCTCCAAGGACTACAAAAGTATCATCATATTTTTCAATGATTTACTACTGGCATTTTTGAAGATGATAATATCATCCGCATATGCCAGACAATTCACAGGAGGAGTGTGCCTGGGCTGCTTGAAAGCAATGATTTTACCCCTTCTCATTTCCTCTTTTAAGCTAACTATAAATTGTTCTAAATATATATTGAATAAAGCAGGGGAGAAAGGGTCTACCTGCCTGAGTCCTCTTGTTGGTTTAAATTCGCCACCTACCTGACCATTTACTAACAGTTTTACCCATGCACTTGAGACACACCTATGCATCAAACCTATCCAGTATTCTAAGAAACCCAACTTTCTCATGAGATAACATAAAACATCCCATTCTACTATATCGAAAGCTTTAGCCAAATCCAATTTCAGAATAACATTTCCTCCTCTCACTTTTGTTCCTATTTCTCTCATCATTTCTAATGCTAAGTTTATATTTTCCACCATCAATCTGTTTTTTACAAAACCTACCTGCTCAGGCAATATAGTATTAGGGAGAATATTGCTTATTCTATTCTGTAATATTTTAGTTAAAATTTTAAAGACAGAATTACATAAACTAATTGGCCTATAATCCTCCTCCCTCTACGGGTCATCTTTCTTAGGTATCAACACAATGAAGGAAATAGCCCAAGATTTTGGAATTTCAACTCCTACAAAGATCCATGTAATGGCTGCAAGTAGATCAGTTTTAATGATATCCCAACTTCGTTGAAAAGCCTATTATTCCAGCCATCCGGACCTGCAGCACTATCTTTGTCTGCACTGAATACAGCTTTTTTAAGCTCTTCTTCCTTCAGAGGTTCACCTAAAAGATCATTATCCTTTATGAGACTCTTTTTACAATGTTTTTCCATTAACTTATTTTTTCTATCCATGTCTTGTCCGCATAAAATATTTTTGAAGTGATTATGTAATACATTTTTTATTTCCTCCTCCTTTTCTATTCAATTCCCATTTGTTAACCTCAACCCTTTTATTTTACTTTTTTGATTTTAATTTTTGCCATTGCATTAAAAATTTTGTATTTTTATCTCCGTCTTTTACCCCACTTGACTTTTGCCCTCTGCTTCCAGAGGACTTCCTCCATGTGCAGTTAGAGTCTCAATTCTGCTTAGCTTTACTGAGTTTTATTCTATCATTTTGACTAGAAGTTTGTTCATATTTTGTTTCTAAAGTAGCCACTTCCTGTTCAGCTTCCTGAATTATTTTTATTTAAATTTCCAAAATACCTCCTTATTCCATTTGTTCAAAGTCCATCTTAAGCTACGTAGTTTTTTATCTAAGATTTGAATCGAGTTCACCAAGAATGAACTCTCCCATGTTTCCCTTACAACTTTATCATATTCCTTATGCAATCCTCACATATTTTGAAAGATGAAGCCTTTATGACTACTCTTGCTTTCTTGGAAGGATAACAAAAGTGGGCTATGATCTGAGCAGGTTCTATTTAAATGTTTCATCTTTATTCCTCCCAACTTATCCAGCCATTGCGAGTTAAAAAGAACTCTGCCTAGCCTGGACCAAATTGCATCTCTTTTTCTCCAGTTATTACACCATGTGTAATTCGATCCTAAGAAGTCTGTTTCCAACAGATTTGCTCTATCAATAGCTTCATTAAACTGGACTATTGCTGTTTTATCCAGATGTCTTCCACCTTTTTTCTCATTGATGTTTCTAATCGCATTAAAATCTCCTCCGATGATCTACCGGGAGTTTCTTGCGGCTAACCTCTCCATCTCCTTCCATAGGGACCCTCTTCCCTCCTTCCTATTCTTCGCATAGACTACCGAGAAAATTGATGTTGGCTGTTTTTGGAAATTAAAAGTAATTATTTGCTAATCTTCCGCAACTACCTCTAAATCTACATTCTTTCTCCACATAACCCATAACTTACTATTACAATTTGAGAAAGCCTTATCTAAGTCGATCTTCCCTTTGTATTTCTCTAATTGATTTCTGTCCACCATTGGTTCAAATAGAAACAATTTTTAAATTATTAATTTTAATTAATCTTTTAATTCTATTTATTGCTGGAGCATTCGCACACTCCTCTTATATTCCAAAACAAGAATTAAACATATCTACGTATCCCTAGCGTGAGCTATTGTAATACATTTCCTTTCATACTTAGAGTTTTTCTATTTTTTTTCTTATTTCTAGTGGACTTACTTGAGTTAGACGCCACTATTTCAAATTTCTTTAGTACACTTATCTTTTCTAAGCTTCTTCCATTTGCTTGATTTTTTCTATAGCCGATTGTTTATCTTGTGGCTATCCTTGTGCATTTCCTGCTTTGAAGATATTAAATTCTCATACAAAAGTTATACTTCAGATTACCTCCCTCTTTTTTTATTATTAATGCAAGGCTAGCTTTTTGCCTCTGACTCTTCTTCTGAAAGTAAATCATCCTCCTCCCAATTAAAAAGGCTTTAGATTCTCTTCTAACCCTGCTTCACCTCTAAATTCCATCCTCTTCTTTCTAAGATTTGTCATGTTTTCTTTTCCCCCTTTTTCTACCCCAACGACCCACTTCTCCTCTTCAAGCCACTTTATAATCTCTTCTCTCTTCTTCCTTCCCAGGACTTTTCTCTGTCTCATCTCACCCCCCCTTTTCCCTCATTTATACTCCCTCTTCACTATCATCTGCCCCCCCCCTTCTCCCTGTCTCTTTTCCACCTCCCCTTCTTTCTCTTTCTCCCTTTTATTTCTGCCCGTGTGTTCCTGCCCCTCTGCCTTTAGGTTCCACTATGTTTCATTATCCTCCTTCCTTCCTATTTATCAGGAATCCTTCTCCTCTATCCCTTTGTTCTAAGCTCTGTTTCTGTACCTCATCACATGTGTTCTCCCCTCTACTACCTTCTACCCATACTTCTTTTTCCTTCCTATTTCTATTTAACCCCTTTTACCCAACATTGCAGTCATCCTGCCCATGCCCTAGTTAAGGCAACTTAGGTAGTAAAATGGCATGGCCTCTGGGGTAGTTTCCTGCCAGAAACCATTAGCAAATCAGTGCCTATCCACACCCTCTTCGAATGGGGAGACTTGAGGTCAGTACTTTTTAATCTTTAAATAATCATCTATAAGTAATTTTATTTAATAAGTAGTATATTTTGAAAGTATTATCTGTTTCATTCAAAATAATGATTGAGCATTATTTTTTCTAAATAAAATAGGGCAAAATGAGTTAGATCATCAGTGGATAACAAAGGTTTATGAACTGGAATTTTGAATCAAGAATTTTTGAGTGAGCTTGAAACTTTCATTAACTTTGTGTGTAGTCAATCGAAATGGATTGATGGAGAAAAAATTAAGTGTTCATGTAATAACCGCAAGTGTTAGAATATTTCTTTTTATGATGTGAATACTATAAGATACCATTTCACTAAATATGGCTTAGTACCAAATTATTTTGTTTGGATTTATAATGTGGAAAGTACAATGGCTCTTGACATTAACCAAAATAAGGATATTGAATCATTTGCATGTTGTGAAGAAACATCAAACACATACCATAGAATGGTAATGGAAGCTGCTGTGCTTGCTTCAATATAGATTACATGGATGAACCACCAAATCCTGAAGCTCAAAAATTATATGAAATGTTTAAAGTTGTAGATAATGAGTTGTGGCCTCATTGTAAAACACATTCGCCATTGTCACCTGTGGCTCGACTAATGAGCATGCAAGTTAGAAAATCATATGTTTTGAGAAATTATTTAATTAGGTAACAAAAATGATGAAAGAGATTATTCCGAATAATAATTTTGTCCTGAACAACTTTTATAAAACTAAGAAGTTACTATGAGGTATGGGTCTATCAGTGGAAAATTGTTGTTTTAATGGATGTATGTTATATTGAGGTGGTGATAGTGATTTAATTAGCTGTAAGTTTTGTGATCATTTTTAGTTTTAAGAAGGCACCTTGTATTGCAGATATGAGACAAAAGATGGAATTTGCATTAAAGAAGATGTATTACTTTCCTATAATTCCTCGATTACAGAGACTATAGCATCAATGCTACAGCAATGATATGATGTGGCATTTTGAGCTTGAGGTTGAAGAAGGATTGATTCGTCATCCATTAGATTCAATTGCTTGGAAGAAATTTTAATTATATACATCAAGATTTTGTAGCTAAAAGTCAAAATGTGAGATTGGGTCTCGGCACTGATGGATTTCAACCATTTGGCCAATCTGTGACAATAATATTCACCATGGCTAGTGATAGTGACACCTTATAATTTTTTCTTTGTGTGGTTGTGTATACAGGAGAGATATATGTTTTTTGTCAATATGATTCCATGGCCAAAAAATCTAAAAGACATGCTGGATGTTTTCTTACAGACCCATATAATATGTTAAATAATTTGTGGATGTTGATGTAATACATATGACATCTCAAAGAATCAAAATTTTATTATGCGCAGCCCTTATGTGGATGGTAAGTTACTTTTTTTCATATTCAATATTGTCTGATTGGAGTACTACAGGATGATTTGAATGTTCATATTGCATGAAAATTCAGATGCATTTGCCCTCAAATTAAGTGGTAAATAGTTATGGTTGATAATCATCATAAGTTTCTACTTACAAATCATTCATTCCGTAGAAATAAAAATGCATTTCAAAAAAAATAAAATATTGATGATAGTTGCACTAGCTTCCTTCAGGATATAAAATTTTGACAGAGATTCAGAGTTTGGGTCTAAAGAATATGACTGAAAAGGATACTAGTAGAACTAATAGACCAATATGCAATATTTTGGATGGAGGAAATGCAGTACTTTTTGGGATGTGCCCTATTGAAAATCCAATTAATTCATCATAACTTGGATGTAAATGCATATTGAAAAAATGTGTTTGACAATGTTTTTCAACATCTATCCTTAATATAGACGGGAAAACAAAATACACATTTTAAATTAAGACAAGAGTTGAATGATTACTTCGGCGCCCTTTGAATTGAAACTTAATGAGACAAGAGGAAAATTCTTTAATGCTTGTTACACACTTGATAAGAATGCAAGATAGATATGTGTAAAATGGGTTAAAATTTCAAATTCCCTGATAGATATGTGTCCAATATGGGTAGATGTCTGGATATAAAGAATCTTAAGTTATTTGGAATGAAAGTCATGACTATCATGTATTTACGCATATATTATTACCAATTGCATTCCGTGAATTACTTCCCCTAAGTGTTTGGAAAGTCCTTATAGAAGTTAGTTTTTCTTCAAATAGCTAACTACCACCACAATCAAAATAGATGACATGGTGAGGCTGGAGAATGACATACTATTTATTCTTTGTAAGCTTGAATGGATATACTCACCGAGCTTTTTTGACTCAATAGCATTGTCATTTCATTTGACATATGAAGCAAGGATAGCAAGGCTAGTACAATATAGGTGGATGTATCCTTTTGACAGGTAAATACATATAAGTTGTTATGTTTTATTATTTCAAACATAAAGTAATATTATAATTTAATATAATTGAAACCTACTATCTTGGTTGTAGGTATCTTTGTAAATTGAAATTGAATATAGAAACAAGCAAAAGTTGAAAGTTTAATTTGCAATGCATATTTAGTAGAAGAAGCATCATCTTTTTGTTATTATTATTTTGAGGATCATATTAATACAAAGATTAGAAATGTGCCTCGAAATTATGAAGGTCATGTGTAGGTAGAAGATAATTCTATGGAATCTATCTATTTTCATGCCCCCTGGAAGAGCATTTGGAAGAGCAAAGAAAGTTGTATGACAATGAAGAGTACAAAGCAACCCGGAGCTATGTTTTACCTAATTGTGAAAAGGTTGCACATATATTGAGTATATATCCAAAATGGTTGCAGGTTTAATCAGTGTAATTTTTTCCTTAATAGGAATAATTAAAAATTGATATACATTTTTCTTCATCTATTTATATTTGTGCAGTATTTTATGTTGAGCAGTTAAAAAAATAGGCAATAATAATTTTCAGCAATGAGGTCAATTATATGCTATAACAGATTTTCTGAATTGGTTCAAAATGAGAATTATTAAGTTTTTAATTATTTGAACTTTTTAATTAATTAGTATTTTTTAGTTGTTAACTTAATTTATTTAATTAATGCAACAGGTAAATGATCCTTCAATTGGAAATTCCAATATTTTTATTTAAATCTAAGTAAAGGCCCATTTAGAAATGTGAAAACCTATCCTAGGTATTTTGTCAATGGATATAAATTTCACACAATTGGGCATGGTTTTTCAAAAAAACAATGAATAATGGTGTATGCATTAAAGGCTTAGGTTATAGTGCAGATGAGATTGATTATTATGGTCAACTCACAAAGTTATTGAGTTGGAGTATCCTTGACTTGAAAATAATAGGATTGTATTATTAAAGTGTGAGTGGTTTGATCCTACACAAATGTGGGTACAAAGAATCATTCGGATTATAAGCTAATAGATGTTAACCATAAACAGATATAATCTATGAGCCATTTATTATGGTAGTTCAAGCCACTCAAGTATATTATTATCATATCCAAGTTTATCTCGTGATAAGAGTGACTGGTGAATGATTTGCAAAATCAAAGCTCGATCAATTTTTGAAGTACTAACATCTCAAGAAAGAAGTACAAACTTAGCTATTGCACCGGCATTCCAAGAAGATGATAAATAATATTACACATGTGCATGTAGATAAAGACCTAGAAAATTTATGTGACTCAAATAGTGGCATAATAGAAATTGAAGATGATCAATTTCTATCTGAAGATGAGCTGGAAACTCCATCAGAATCAGTCGAAATCAGAAGATCCATTGGATGATGATAGTGATGCTGATAATTTAACATTTATGATTATTTTATAATATTTACTATCAAAGACTTTTTATATTTTATTGAAATTTTGGTGTGTATTATTCGTAGATGCATGGTTGTTCATCATATCTCTATTATTTGTTCTATGTTTTATTTTTTGTATAGTTGATGGCAAATAAAGGACGTGCTCATTGTGGAGGTGGACGTGGATGTAGAAATGAATGAAATTCATCTTGTATTTTACATCACATTGCAAATTTAGTAGCATTAAATACCAACCATATCCAACTTCAACATCACAATCACCATCTCCATTTCCATCACCATCACCATCATTGACACCTCTACCATCACCTTTATTAGATATAAGCCCACCACTCATTACCCTCTACACACACTTTGATCCATCAGCAATTTCTACACCACCATTTACACCGACAATTCTCCCATTTACAACACCATCGACATCATCAAATACTATGGCTTCCTCTACATTCAGTGCTAGGTTAGTAATTGAGATTGTGGTTGGAAGGTATATGAAATATGTAAATATTACTTGAATAAAAAATTATGATGTTTCTTTTAGTGGGGTTTTATATATTATTGATTTTCTTGTTTTTAATGTTATGTATTTATTTGTATAGTTTTATTCCATATCACAAGTGTTCAGCTATAATTATAAAGTCTTTCAAAAAAATATCGATTCTAAAGTTTTTTCATGGAAGAATGTTTTGGAATCGACAAGAGATTCTAATTTAAATGACTTTTAGCTAAAAACAATGAAACAAAAGTATTGAAAATTATTTATCTAATTAGTTAACTAATATGTTGGTTATTATTCAAGCAGTAAATAATAATGTCATTGTATTAATATCAATTTTTGGTGATTTTTTCTATATGTAGAATTAGTGCACATGGGCACACAAATTTGATGGAAAGATAAAGCTATTGTGGGAGAGCAAAGCTGCTGAATGGTATTTAGATTTTGTCTATAAATTGAAGAATCTAAAAGATAGGTCATATTTTATATTTGAGGATGACTGGCTTGAGTGTCTCAAGCATTGGGAGGAGCAGATGCGAAAAAAATAAGAGATTGCTAGCAAAAATCGAGGATTGAGTTAGCCATACTCGGTACAGGAATGTCTTGCCACAATAGGGTCAAAGTCGAGCATTGAGCATGCTCGAGATTTTGTACAATTTTAATGTTTAAAACATTTATATATTAGTAGTTTTCCTAATAGTCCAAATAAATCAAATTTGTGGATGGTTTTATTAATTTTGTTTAAATTTTTTAACATTTTTTTGACTTTATAAATACATACTCTAGGATGGAGAATTGGGTCGAGATCCCAATTTTTATGAGATTTTCAGGAGGATGCATGTGAAAAAGTGGATGGTCATTTGTTGACAACAAGTCTCAGATTATTGCTGTAAGAATATATTATATTAATAAAATATTATAAAACTACAGTAAATTTTGAAAGTAGTTTGGAATCCAAAATATTAAATTTATTTTATGTATATTTAGAAAATTATTTGTTTTCTATTTTTTCATAGGAACTCATGGAGGAGCATGTGAGAGTTGCTTCTCAAAAAGTTGAGGCTTCTATGGATCTTCAACAAATTGACTATGATCCTATCTATTTGGAAATCAAAGAAGGTCATAAGAACCAGTGAGTGTATGGAATCAGCTTGATGGGAGTGACATTTTGTAGTAGTTGTGCTTCAAATTCATTTGTTATAGCAGTGGTGGGTTAGGTAGTCGAACAACAAGTAATGGAAACAAATGAATGTTTTGAAGTTATGACCAAAATGAAAGAGAATGATGAGCAGATTTCTCATTTGAAGGAAGAAATACAAGAAATTAAAGAAGTGAAGGATGAGCAGATTACTCGTTTGAAGGAAATGCAAAAAATGAAAGAATGAATAAAGAGATTAAAGAATTGAATGATGAGATGAAAGAACGTTTAAAAATGTAATGCAACAGCAGATCACCTATATGGAGTCACAGTTAGCTGCCTTGACGTGACAGATAGCATTCTGAGAACCAGCTGCGAAACCACATAGGAGAGGCTAGCAAAAACGTACCAACTAATAATGAGGATGAATTTGTATCAGAATTATTTCTGAATGATTTTTGATTTTTTTCAATGTGTAGCTAACAGGATGAGTCTTTTTTGGTGGTATCATTTTTATTTATACTAGTTTGTTTTATGTTTTTCTGATTAACCTAACTATGAATCTTTGCAGGACATCTGATGTGAGACACACGAATAAATTCTGATTCAATGCCTTAAGACTTTATCATGGTTCTTCCTATGGATGGGTTCAATCTTTACCGATCTCTATAAGATAAAAAAGAGGCTAAGCTATTATAACTTCATTATTTATGAAATATTTTATTTTTTTACTCTCTCTCTCTAATATATCATTCCTAACCATCTTTTAGATATTTTTGGAGTTGTATGACTATCAACTCAGATTTGGTTTGTTCATGTCTATAATTACAATTTTTATATATTTTTCAATGTGTATTGTTTTAATGGAGTGCATATTGTTCTTATGGAGTGTATTAAATTATTTACAGCCATGGATGTGTATTCAATGAACTATTTTGCAGTTAGGTTATCACATACAATGAAGTGATGGTGCTAGCTTCGAACCAAGAGAAGAACCATATGGTAGTAGAAACTATAGGGTTGATGGACTAATGCAATGAATCTGAGCGATCATAATCTTTGGTCCAAGCACATGGAGAGGAGAAGAAATGTTCTAGGAAAGCAACACGGGAGCAAGGTGCTATGGGGAGTGGTGGGGCAGGGTAGCCCCTTATTTATTTATTTATCTACTGTCTATCTGCCTATCTATTTATTTGTCTATTTGACTTTCTGTCTATCTATCTATCTATATATTTTTCTATCTATTTATCCATCTATCTATCTATCTGTCTGTCTATCTATCTATTTGTCTATATATCTATCTGTCTATCTATCTATCTGTCTATCTATCTATCTATCTATTTGTCTATTTGTATATCTGTCTATCTATGTATCTTCTTTCTATCTATCTTTTTATTCTTCTATATATTTATTTGTCTATCTATATATCTATCTATCTATATGTTTATATGCTTATGTGTCTATTTATCTATCAGTCTATCTGGAAATATTTTTATCTATCTATCTATCTATCTATATGTCTATCTATCTAACTATCTGACTATCTATCTATCTAGCTATTTGGCAATCAGTCAATATATATATCTATCAATATGTCAATATGTCTATTTATCTTTATATCTATCTATCTAATTTTTTATCTATCTATTTGTCTATCAAGCTATTTATCTACCTGTCTATATGTCTATGACTTTAAATTAATCAATCTATCTATATATATATGTCTATCTATTTATCTAAATCTCTATCTGTCTATTTAAGAATCTCTCTATTTATGTGTCTACTTATCGACCTATCTACACGTCTATCTATATATCTGTCTATCTATATGTCTATTTGCCTATCTATCTATCTACTTATCTATTTATCTATCTATCTGTCTATCTATCTATCTTTTTATTTGTCTATATGTCTATTTTTCTATCTATCTATCTATCAATTTGTCAATCTATCTATCTATCTCTCTATCTTTTTATCTATCTATCTATCTGTTTATCTCTCTATCTTACTATCTATTTATTTGTCTATTTGGCTATCTGCCTATCATTCTATTTATCTTTCTATCTACACTACAAGAAAAGCCCAAATAGCCAAAGAAATTTTCCAAGCTATTTGGGCTTATTGTGTCTTTAAATTAGAATAATGATGGATTAATGACAGAAATATTCCCTAGCTTAAGTGTTTGTTACAAAATATTAATGAGAACAAAATTTTCCTAGCAAATTTTTTAACTTTGAAATTTCCTAACTAATTTATTTTTTCTCTTGCTAATTTTAATCATAATTAAAATAGTCACTACAACAAAAAACATAATCAAAGAAGCATAAAAAGCGTCATTATATATAATTCATGTCGCTTATTAATAGCATCATCCGCTAGCCTGCCATAAAAAGTCTTTGCATATAATGGCATTCTATTGCAGTATCATTGAATCATACCTTGATGTTAAAATAAAGTGTCATTGTTTATTATACTAATCTACCTTGACATACAGAAAATGTCATAATTTATTGTATCAATCGTAAATTATTTGAATACTATGACACTTAGTAAAAGCATCAAGGAAGATTATGATTTAATTAAATTTAAATTTAATAATTATTGTAAATATATTTTCACCTGTTATTGTAATACTGCATGCACATAAGAACAACATTCCTTACAATCCATACCCAGAATATAGTTTTCAAGTACAATGGGGAACTCAGACTTCTTACAATTCAAAAGAAAAAAATATAACACAATTTCAACAATCATTTCTTAAATTCAATTCAAAATTTCTGATATATGCAACCCAATTGTGCCTTATCTCCAAAAAATTAGTTCATGCTAGCCTGACAAAGTTTAAAGTTAATTTCCAAATAAGGTAACCTACATACAAAAGATGAACAATAAATACTTACACTTGCATACAAATATATTATAGAGCATTGGAAAAAAAAACAGGAATGATAACATATCATAAAAATAATTTATATAACAATTGACATATACAATTAAACGAATTTAACAACAACAAAAATAAAGTTAGTAGTAATAGATAAATATAAAGCAGGAGATTTATCAATTATGGCATAAAAGTTGATCAATTATTTTAAAATACAAAACAATAATAATTCATTTAAAACCTATAAGTGTGCAGTGAGCTGAAAGATCTCACAAACAACTTGAAAAAACACTACAAAAACCAATTAAATATAATTAAATGAAAAGTTAAATTACTTGCCATCTTCCGAACACATCAATAAAACTCGATGAGATGCTATGTAATGTAATTTCAAGTTCTATTTAATTACACAAATATATTAATCCAATCAACTTATAGTTTTAGATTCATTAATAAAATAAAGGATGCTTGAAAAAAAATTATTCCTTGAAATAATAATTGTGTTTTATTAGGGTGAAAAGGTAATTTAAATGTTGTGGTAAAGTATTGTTGCCAAAAGTCAAAATCACAATTTTTTCTATTGCCAATCTACAAAAAAAATCTATGGTTGACAACATAAATAAAAGATAGTATGATAACAATAAAATTCAAATTGCATATTCAAGTTTTGAATATTTAATAGAAAGTAAGAAGTAATAAACTTGATCTTATTATAAAAAATACCTTTATTATCACAATAGTTCATGGACCATTCCGAAGTTGGAAGATCTCCTAACTTGACCAAATATAAGTTTACCTTTAAACGTCTATGAATCATGCATTCAATATACTAACGTAATTCAACCTTTGGAAATTAGAGAAATATAATGAATGTGTAAGGAAAATACTAAAATGTCTTCAAATGATTATGTCTAACAATATACCCTCAGTCATAGTTTGAGTCAAAAGAGATATAAAGTATGAACCTCATCAAAAGTTAAAGTTGGAAATGACAAATTTTGTTCATGCTTCAATACAAAAAGGTGTCCCTAATGCTTTTCAAACCGAGGAAAGTATTAATTGAGTCAACAACATCACCCATTCAGATCGTACTTCATCCAACTCATCTTTGTTGTATGATTTCATCCCATTAAACTGTTGAAAAGTAAAGTAAAATTTCATCAATAAAATTGGAAAATAAAAAAACCTGATATATTGAGAAACAACAAATCACCACATACCTTTGTTGTAAGACATCCTTGATCAAGGATGATATCTCTCATATATTTCATTACATAGTATCCACATTCAACACTACCTTGTTGTCTTGGGCACTGAATGGAAAATAAAATCATTATATATATATATGGAGTTATTTGCAAGTCATATTGTACTAAGTTTAAATTAAGCAGAAGAAACTAAATATTTTATTACTCAGTTAATGAGTTATGTACCCCTAGTACAACCCTATTAGGCTCTCTATTTGATGATTTATGTTTTTAAGGTGATGATTTCTTAGAGCCCTACATGAAGAAAAAAACTTTTTGTTACCAAAAAATGCTTCATTCTACAATAAGAAGAAAAAAACTTACATACTAACAATGTCTTTAAGATCATATGAAGGTTGATGATGCATGGAATCAAGGTAATAGGCAATCATAGTCCTTATTTCAAGTACCACCAATACCCAATGACAACTACAAAATTAACATTAGTGTAACAATATAACATTTATAATTTGATAAATATGCATACTTATAATCTTACTTATGTTAAATAACTTACCCATGGTTATATGGAATAAAAACAAAATCTGCATTATTTGCATTCATCAACCGATTAGCTATAACCCTTGACCTATTTTTCTTGCTTGCTTCTCCCAATCCAGCTTTGGAAACCAAGGTCGGATTTACAAAAATAAATCACTATGCCTCTTTAGCATCTACCATCTTTGTATGCAAGTGCCTGTTTTAATTTCACGCAATATTTAAAAGTTTTAATATTTTAATTTAACTAATATTAAATACAATTCTCATTATGAAAAAGTAAAACATAAATAAGATAGTTAAAATAAATGAAAAACATATTAAATGTTTTTCTTACCATATATAGAACATAAGACCATTAAATGACACCTCTATTGATGATTTTATGATATCCATATCTTCTTTCATGAGGAACGTCTTAAATGATTGTTCAAAACCTCTTCTATGATTTCTACTGCATGTACCATCTCATCCTTTAACAAACGCCCAACTAATGTAGCAAAGTTCTTGATATCTACAGGATTCTCATCATTAAAACTCAATGTTCTTTCTTTATTAGTCTGTTTCTTAAATTTCTTTGAATCCTATCAAACATAAAATATCATTGTATAAATAAGAATTGTCCTAGATAAAATTGTTTTATTATTATTATTAAGAAATTTTTTATTTTAAAAAAAAGCACATACCTGGATGCGATGAGTAGTAGGAATGACAAATTGGGCAGGCATAAAATTTGATGCCCAATAGCATCTCCAATAGTGGTAATTTGGCTTGTAATAGGTACAGGAAGTAATGCATTTGGGTCATAAGAAACATTCACAGCAACAAGGAAGTTAGCACCACATTCAAGTACCATAGTTCCAGCTGCAACTATATTTTCTTTTGTCCTTATGGCCAATTGACAATTCCTTACCTGTAAAATGAAACAATATTGTTTAGTTATATGCAATCATCTAAAGTTGATAATTTCCAAGTAGGAAAGAATTAGTTAGACAAAATTGAGTTATCATAACTTAATGAGCTTATTAATATAATTTATAATGCTAACTTATATTGTAATATTACTTCTATATTTTCATATCAACTAGGTAAGTTGATATGAAAATTATGAGTTTGTGCTAACACATTTATATTATAGAACATAATATTAAATACAACTTACCTTGTTTGCTTCTAGCATTGGTGGAGTGTGCTCTTCTACTAGACATTTTGGTTGCTCAACACTTTCAGGAAGGACAATATATTTTTGGAGCATGTTAGAGCTACCAACATCAGATTGAGGTGCGGTGGGTACCATCTGAAAGAGTTGGAATAAAATCTTAGCCTCAAACTTTGATTGTCATTCTTATGATTCTTTCATAAATTCTTGCAAAACACTATCTGCCTTAGAATGAAAATATTGTCGTGGAGTATAATGATTTCCTTTAGCTCGTACTCGACCACTATATTCAGGAGTTCTCAATGCATCTGTAAGTATGTCATTTCCATAGAAACTCTAACTACTTTCTTGTGACTATTGCAACATCTTATCTTGATACACAATTATATCATAAAATTAAATGTCATATTGGTTAATATAAATAAGTTATTAATGTAAATTAAATATTTGTTTTATAACTTATACTTACAATCTTTTCCACTACTAGAATGACCACTTCATCATACGTCCCATCTTTTTTCACCATTACTTTCTTCCATAATACACTTCTATCAATGACTCTAGTAAAGTTGGTTTCCACCGACTTTTACAATATTGCAATGTAATATAATGAGTCTCTAGGAAAATTCAACATAAAATAAAAAGTAAAGTAACAACATCTTTAACTTACCATCTCCTCCTCAAGACCAGTATATCCCTTCATACTAAGATGATGATTATAAATATGTTTTTTCCTTCTTTCCTTTTGAACTTCTCTAAACTCCTACAAATTTTAATTTATATTAAGTAAGAAAAAATGAGAAAATGCCATAAAAATAATTAGAAATTTACTTGAAATCTTTGAGTCAATCTTTCTTTGACAAAAATTGTCCAATCTTCATCTTCAATAAAATTGTATTCAACTGGTGGTTTTTTAAGAAGCTCTAGTTGGTCTTTGAATGGAATGATATACTTTGCAGTCAACATGTTCTTGAAAGATATAAAGCACCTACCAATTGTTTTCATACAGTTCCTTCTACTTTTACAATCCAATGTGAATGCAGCCTAGAAGTAATGAACCTAGTTATTAGATGTTAAAAAAATTTGCAAATAAAATTAGAAAAAGTTATAAATAGAAAAAAAAATACAAGTTTACCTCAATGGAGTCCCACAATTTATTATTCAGTTGCTTAGGTACATGGTGGCAAGTGCTATATCTAATTGGGACCATGGTACGTGCCAATACCCATAAATAACTTGTGAGAAGCACCACAGCTTGTCCGACATAAACACCATCAACATTATACTTAACTGAAAGTTTTATTCCTTTGCTCCTATTCTTGATGATCATAGGCTTTCTTGTTATCCCTCTACATCTATTTCTTGTAGTTGCTTTATCTTGTTGTTTTGTTTCCATATCTATCATAAAAATAAATATAATGTTTAAAAAAAGTACAAAAATATCAAAAAAATTTAAAGGATAAAAAATTAACTAATTAAAGGCATTACCTAATCAGCTGTTTTGCATAAAACATAATAATGTCAATTTTTCGAATATTCTCAACCTTCCATTAACTAAAATTGAAAGCATAACATTCATCTAATAACAAATACGAATAAATTAACTAGTAAGCATACATTAAAAAACAAAAAACTTTAGAAGCGTATCAATTCACAAAGCCATGACAAAGATAAAAATTGGATACATTTATGATTTGTTCTCACCCATATTCCCTCGCAATCATCATGATTACAAATTTTATCAGATTCATCTAGTGCATCAAATAATTCAACTTGTGGCAAAGAAGATATGGCTGGATTGTGTTCAATAGAAATGTCCATGGGATCATCATCGTTTGCTCTTTCTGTGAAGTCTTGTTGAGGAGTTGAAAAAATAATTGACCATCTTGGATTAAGCTCATCTTGTACATAGAAGACTTTCTTAGCTTGAAAGGCTAATATGAACGGATCTGACTTATGAGCCAATCTGCTAAAGTCAACTAAGGTAAACCCAAGATCATCGACCCTAATTCCATTATTATTATCAACCCAATCACACTTGAAGACTGTAATTCTGAACATAGTATAATCAAGGTCCCAAATATCAATAATAACCCCATAGAAACAAAGTTCCCCAAAAATAGGATTTTTATCCTTAGCACTAGCAATTTGCATGGTTGTTGATACAATACTAACTCCACTATTTTGGGCAGCTAGTAAATCATCATGCTCCTTGGTATTATATTGGCACCCATTTATGACATAACCATTATACTTCATCACATAATGGCTTGGACCATCAGATATCCATTTAAGGATTTCAAATACAGGTTCATTATTTCCAAATGCAACTTCAACCTATAGAAATAAGATACAGATATCATTTATATGTTAATAAACCATTGTAGTACCTTTTTTCGTAACCATAAGGTAAAAGTACGAGCATGCTCATCCTGTAACCACTTTTGCCTTTTGATTGACGTGGATGTTTCACTTTCGGCCATTGCATGTGCTCTCTATGAGGTTATGTATAAAAATTAAATAATTAGAGTAATAAATTATACATACAACAAATAAAGAAACAAAAAGTTAGTGGTACTTACTAAATATAAGGTTGGACAATTGATGTATTTTCTAACACATAATGATGTGCTTGTAACCATAAATTGGATTCGGCCTTCATAGTAAGACCTCCAAATATTGGTGCCCCGACTGTGTGGTCAATGTTTGAACTACTAGGAATTCCAATTGCTTTCACATTTGATAAGTACTCTGTACAAAACTCGATTCCTTCTTCTGCAATATAGAATTTACTAATACAACCTTCAGGTCTACTGTGATTTCGTACATAGCCTTTTAACACTTTCATAAGCCTTTCAAATGGGTACATCCACCTAAAGTAAACCAGTCCATAAAGTATCACTTCTCTTACAAGATGCACATTAAGATGCACCATGATATCAAAGAACAAAGGTGGGAAGTACTTTTCAAACAAGCATAATGTCACCACTATCTCATTTTATAACTCATTTAATGAAGGAACATCAATGACTTTAGTACAGAGAGCATTGAAAAAAAACTCAATCTACAAATGACATTCTTCACATGCTTGGGCAAGATAGAACGTAACAAAACCGGTAAAAATTGTTGCATTAATGCATGATAGTCATGGGATTTTAAGCCATTAAGTTTCAAGTCTTCCATTGACACGAGATTTCGAAGGTTCGAATAATATCCATATGGAACCTTCAATTGTGAAAGTGTTTGGAAATACACCTTCTTTTACATTATAGAAAGTGTATAACATCAGGAGGGAGATATGTTCTCTTCGAATCAAACCTTGGTGCCAACCCTCCTTAAGCCCATATCTACAAGACCCAAGCGAGAATTAAGCCATCCTTTGTCTTACCTGCAATGTTGAGTAAGGTACTAATAATGCTTTCATAAACATTTTTCTCAATATACATTACATCCAAATTATGACGAACATGAAGATATTTCGAATACTCAAGATCAAAGAAAATTGACTTCTTTTTCCAACAAGTTGTATTGTTGATTTCAGATTTTCCCAGAATAACCTTTTTTCCCCCAAGAATTGCAAATTCCATTGATTTTTTTTAATATTTCCTCGCCAGTCAATATTTGTGGAGGTGACCCGAACTCTTGTTTTCCATCAAATGATTTCTTTTGTTTTATAAGGATGGTTTCTTGGAAGAAATCATCTATGTCCAGCATAGGAGTTCTTTTTTCCATGCTTTAACCTACAAGAATATGTTTCTTCTCTACATATTGGACAACCATAATATCCTTTAACTTTGCAGCCTGACATATTTCTATATGCAGGAAAATCATTGATTGTCCATAAAAGAATGGCTCTTAATGTAAAGATTTCTTGTTTATGTGCATCGTAAACTTGAACTCTGACCTCCCACAATTTTCAGATCTTCTATTAGGTGCTAAATAGACATCAATGTCATTGTCAGGTTGTTGTGGACCTGAAATTAATAAAGATAACATCATAAATTTTCTTTTCATGCACAACCTTGGAGGAAGGTTGTAAATTATCATGAGAATGGCCAATAACAATGTTTGCTATTAAATGAACTGTGAGGATTTATGCCATCTGCAGAAATTGCAAGTCTCAAGTTTCTACGTTCTAATGAAAACTCAGGTCATCTGTAATCAACTTGCTTCCATGATGGTGAATCTGGTGGATGACATTTTTCCATCAAATTACTTTTTTCAACATGCCATATGAGCTCTTTTGCAATTTTTGATGATTGAAACATTCTTCTAAATCTTGGAATTGGAGGAAAATACCACATTACTTTCGCTGGAATTCCTTTTCTCCTCTTAGTTCCTGTGTTATCTGTCTTCCACCTCAAAGTTTCACAGGTAGGACATAAGGATGCATCTTTCAACTCCTTCGATAAAGTATACAATCATTTGGGCATGCATGTATTTTCTCATATTCCATTCCCAAAGAATTTAATGTCTTTTTTGCTTCATACATCGACAAAGGCAATTCATTGTTTAAAGGCAACATTTTCCAAGAATTTGTAAAAGCTCTGAAAAGCTATTATCAGACCACCCAAAATGTGCTTTCAAGTTGTATAATTTGATCAAGGCAAACAATCTTGTAAAGTTTTACAACTAGGATATAATGGTTTTTCTGCATCTTATATAATCTTGCAAACAATTCAGGATCATTTTGACAATCATCATGTGCAGCTTGAACCATTTCTATTGTACTACGTTGATCATCAAATTGAAGTCTATCATAAAGTTCTGTTCTTATGGAAGGTGGGCCATTTGGAGCTGCCTCTCCATGCCAATATCATGTATGGTAACTCTGATCAATTCCAAAGAAAAACAAATGGTCTCGAATCTTTTGAGGAGTATTGAAAATCATATTACCACATTGTAAGCATGGACATTTAATGGAGGTTTTATTTGCAGAATTTTGCATTGCAAATGCAACAAAGCATTCAACTCCATCTTCATATTCCTTGATCTTCGATCCTTTGAGATCCATGAACGATCCATTTTTAAAGAAAAAATTATTTCCAATAGTTATCACACTTCAAATGGAAGAACACATCAACATTCCAATATTATTCGTTGAGCAACCTCTTATTTATCTGTTAAAAGAAAATTCAAAAATCAATTTAATAAAATATTAAAATGCATGTCAGATATAAGATAGAAGGGATGAGCATTAATTTTTGTAATAATGTTGAATTTGTTTACAAAGGAAAAATTATTAAAATAATATTTAAACATGAGAAATTATTTCTCAAAGTTAGTATGATTCCTAGAAAAAAAAATATTTAAAAAAAAAATATCATTTAATTATTCTTTATATTGAAGTAAAATATGAGAAAAGTCAATTTATTAATAAAAAAATATTTTTTCTCCTCCAAATCCGATCCTAGAACCTCCCATCATGCATTCATGTGTATTATAGGTTTTTAAATTTTTTTTGTTATTATTTTAAAAAAATTTATTTTTATCATTTTTGAGGTTAAAGCTGTTTCTCTAATTTATAATAATAAAGGCCATTATATTACATTGGCGAAAAGAAAAAATAAGATGATTTTTTTTCTAACATGACTAAGGAAAAGAGAAAATAAATTATGTAATGAGGAAAGGAAAATTTTAATTGGCCATGTATTTTCCTATTAACTATATTATTTATTTATTTCTAGCTGCTTAAAAATTTTATATTCTATTTACTGGACCCCCAATCAGATTTTCCTTATTTGTGTAGCTTATTTAAACAAATACTTTGCTTAATTTCCATTTTCAATAATCAATATTCCCATGTATAAAAGGTATATAACGTATATATTCTCTGTTTGATAGTAATTTCCTTATTTGTGTATATTAATTTTATAAATACTTTGTTTAATTTCTCATTTCCTATAATCAATATTCCCAGGTATATAAGGTACATCTTTTTATTTTGATAATAATATCCCTCTTTTTTTTCTTTTCTTTTAGTGAGGAAGATAGTAATATTCTATTCATACTTCTCAATGTATAGAAATCATTTAAAAAATAGAGTAAAAGTATTTAATTAGGTGAGTATTAATTTACCTTTCATCTATTTCAATACAAGATACTACTATATTTTGACTTTGCTGTAATATCTAACATAAAATAAACAAATACGTGAGCTAGACAAATTTATAGATATGACATTAAATTTCTCTAGGTCCTTAGGCTAATTGATTTTGAAATGACATGACTATAGAGCACACATTTTTATGAAATATAGCCTCATTTTTTTCAATACTATCACTGTCTGATAAACAGAGGACTAGAGAACAAATAGAACAACATGTATAAAAATAACACGAGATCAAAAATAAAAAGAATGGATAATCACCTGCTCAAAGCCAACAAAAAGAATTGCCCACTCTATATCCCTTGTAATTAGCAAATTGGACCTTGCAAGATGAAGAGACTGAGCCTGAAAATGGGAAATGGAAAAGAATTCATTATTACTCTGTGGCAGAATAGTAGCCTGAAAATAGGAAGCAGATAACTCAACTACGGAAAAATCACCGACAAACCCAGCACCAACATCACAAAATCTGCATTGAATGATGGAAACATAACTAATTAAACTTCACAAAATAGCAACACAAAATACGATGCCGAAGATATGATGCATAAGCCATGTACAACTCCACTTTCCACATTTGTAAATCTAAGCCGTGTAGAAACTGATGACAAGAGTATTTGACTACAATTTTCTATCTTTCGATCCCAATTTTAACTCTTTTCAGCTTTTTATTTTGTCCTGCCAAGCTACAAAAAATATCCGTATAACAATGGTAGCCATTAAGCATTATGCATTTTGGTAACATGTCTACTAATTTAACAATAAAGGGGCGAGGACCTGTCTGCACGCATAAGAATCTATTCACTGAGATCATCTGCAAGAATACAACAACCCTGAGGAAGAAAGATATAAATAAGCAAAGAGAATTCCATCAATGAAGAAATGGAAAACGAAGCAATAGAGAAGCAGGCCGAGACTCTTCCACTCGACTCTTCCAGTTTGTTGCCAGTGCCATTTTAAAACCTATTACATATTTTACAAATAAAATATACTAACTAATTTGTTCCAATTCAATACATTCATAATTAATATTTTCATATCAATGACACTTATAATAGTGACAAGGTTTATATTTTCAGCCCCTTATTAGTCTTAACAAGCTATTATTCTTAACAATCTATTAGTCATAACAATGAAACATCTAGTAAGTGCCAAAAAAACATAAAACATGTTCCAAATAATGATGTTTTTAGAAAAATTAAATGACATGACTAATTAATATATTTTATTATACAAACACATTAATTTTTATCTTTTCCGCTGCAAATTTACAATCCAGTGTGTCTAATATTCAGCTGCAGGTTTTTTATTTATTTATGGAAAGACTTCTGTACCCAAACTTGAATAACCTGCACAATGTTTCACACAAGCAGCATATTATAAGCTGGCAGCAGCTTGCATACGTTAAAGTCAACTTCTTCAGCAAATGTATTGAGTGCTGTCAAAAGGGGGAGCTGTTCGACGAGAAACTCTGTTACATTTCCAACTGGAAAGAACGTGCCACGCAATATCATTACATTAAAAGAGATGAGGGCATAATATAAGATGCAAAACATAAGATTTAGGAGGATGCTGAAGAAATGCAAAAAGATCGGAAGACAAGTTCACAATGGTGAAATAAGTTAACCTCTTCAATTCAAGTGATTCAATGCGTAGTTTTTTAAAAAATTAAAGTGAATGGAAGAGCTGATACAATTCGAAACTTAATGGGGAAACTTCCTGGATGCTCAAAGATCGCCAAGGATATCGGAGGCGCTGCTTGAAGCCGAGATGTTGGAAAAGTCCGAACTATTGAAGATGCGCTAGTAAGTTAATGGGGAAACTTCCATATTTGCATATAATAGCGAGGGAGTCTTAATTTTATTAAATGAAGACTCGCAAGAAATGTAAAATTATATTAATCACATCAATTTATTAAAAGACGTAAACTTTTCAATTTATTTTTATTTCTCTTAGGGATAAATTAAATATAAACAATTTAATTTTAAAATTAAATAATTTTACTTATTTTATAAATAAAACATTCAAATTTGAATGTAAAACTATTTAATTTTTATTAATTTGATCATAAATATCTTTTTATTTTTAATAAATAAAATTCAACTAAAATTTGATAATTTTTTTTAAATCAAGAATAAAATTTAAAATTTTATTACTTATTTTACAGAAAAAAATACAAAAGAAATTACTTCCAAATCAATTAATTCAAAATTAATATTTTCACATCAATGACACTAATAAAAGTGACAAGGTTTTTAATTTTCAGCCCTTATTCCTTGGCAATTTTTAAGGAGTGAAGAAATTTCCTAACCTATTAGCCTTATCAATGACACATCTAGTAAGTGTCATTCAATGTCTAATTACAAATAGAATAATTACATTTTCGAAAGCATCAATGTATAAAACGTAATTAAATTGAAGTTTTGTTGTAGTGAGTGAAGCATCAATAGTAGAGAAAATGAAAATCAGAGCTTGCTTCAGGAAGACACAGAGAAGACGAGACGAGAGAGAGAGAGAGAGAGAGAGACTAAGAAGGAATTGGGTTAGCTCCGAGCGAGGAGAACAAGAGAAGATCAAATTCAAGCTAGTATTGGGGGGAGTGAAACGAAACATATCCTCTAAATGGCAGAAATGTGATGGTGAAGAAAGCATCCATGATAGTCACTTTCTATCTGCTATGCTTCTGCAACCTCCACTTCCAAGTACAAAACAACTCAATTAAAAGAAGAGAGAAACAAAAAAGTTACACTTTCACCCCTAGTTTTACTCTGAATTAATTCTCAACAAGAATCCAAGGGCTCACTGAATTAACTCACAATTGTCATGATCACAAGGCCACTCGTGCATGTCCAGATACTTCCTCTCCCAACCAAACATGAGAATATAACGTTTCTCCCCCCCCCCCCTCTTTCTCTCTATTTGTGATTTATGATAAGTTTATGCATAATATAAGATGCAAAATAGATCAATTTGGAAGAAGCTGAGAAGAAATGCAAAAAGATCGAACAAGTTCACATTGATGAAATAGGTTAACCTCATCAATTCCAGTGATTCAATGCGTTGTTTTTGATAAAAGTTAAATGTATGGAAGAGCTGGTATAATTAGAAACTTAATGGGGAAACTTACAAGATGCTGCTAAGATGGCCAAGGATATCGGAGACGCGAGCTTGAAGCCGAGCTATTGGAAAAGGCCGAACGTGATGAAGAAGATGCGCTCATCTTTCTAGCGATCGATTCTTCATTTTATTAAATTAAGTTAAAAATAAAATTAAATTAATCACATAATTTTATTAAATCACTTTAATTTACATTTTATTTTTATTTCTCTTATGGATAAATTAAATATTAACAGATTAATTTTAAAATTAAATATTATTACTTTTTTATAAATAAAAAATTCAATTTTGAATTTAAAAATATTTAAATTTTTTTTAATTTTATCATAAGTTTCTGTTTATTTTTAATAAATAATTTTCAACTAAAATTTGATAATTTTTTTATTAATCTAGAGTAAAATTAAAAATATTATTACTTATTATACAAAAAAAATACATAAGAAATTAGTTTCAAATCAATAAATTCAAAATTAATTTTTTCACATCCATGACACTAATAAAAGTGACAAGGTTTTTAATTTCAGCCCCTTATTCCTTGGCAATTTTTAAGGAGTTAAGAAATTTTCCTAACCTTTTAGTGTTAACATGACACATCTAGTAAGTGTCATTAAATATCTAATTACAAATATAATAATGACATTTTATAAAAGCGTCAAGGTATAAAACGTCATTAATTTGAGGTTTTGTTGTAGTGAGTAATTAATAATTTTCGACTGAATATGTACAAAAAATTCCCTAGCTAAATTAGCAATGGAAAAATCCCTAGCTATTTTTATTCCAATGCTATTTTCACAATTTTTTTTTACAAAAAATTTGATTACATATTTTTAAATTTTTATATTAAATTGAATAAAAACATTTACTATAAACCATTATTTATAATTTACAAAAAGTATTAGTTTATAAATTTTTTTAATACAATAGTTACATAGTTAAAACTAAAACATTACATAGGTATATATTCATTTAAAACTAAATCATCATTCTCATCATTAGCTGATGCATTGTGCTAGCCTCTCCTCCTTGGGAACTCTGCTAGAACTCTATGTACTATTTGTCTTTTAAAGAGCACTTACGGTGACTCCATATAAGGCATCTACTTTTGTATTGCATTTGGTACTGCTCATAAAAAGTATTTTGAACTTCCTCAACAACATAATCATCAACACTAAAATCACAAATCAAAGCTACAATAATATTAACTAATAAAAGGCACTCTAAACACAAAAGTAAAACCAAGCATACATGAAGGAAAATATTACTTAATTTTTAGATGTGCTGGTTGACTAGATCTAGCAGCTAAAGCATCTACAACAAGTTTATCTCCCAATTTCAAGCATTTTATCGATACCTTTTCATTTATTTTAGGGGCTGCATATACAAAACAATACTTATCATCAAGCATTTTCCAGTCCTTTATTGATGCTTCGTATACAAATGCAAATAGAGGCTTATATTTTTTACCGAGAAGATGATGAAATATAGTTATGAAAAATAAAGAGATAAAACCAATCAACAAAATAACAAGCAGAAAAAAAATGAACCAATATACTTATCAAGAATTATTTCAAAATGTTACAAACATATCAAAATAAACTATAATAAATATTGGAACATTAAAGATTTATGTAAAGAAAATATAATTTGCTTAGAGCTAGATTTAGCTATTACACACATGATTGACAATCAAATAAACCTAATATGAACAATTTGTTATCTTACAAAAACATCTAGCTAAAAATCACAAAAAATAGCATGTACTTAGTTATCTTATTTGGCACTAAGAAGCCCATCAGTTCAATTTTATCAGTGACTCTTACCATGAGCTTTAGACTTAGTTTTAGGTTGCATTAGGACACTTCCTAATTAAATCCTTAACAATAGCCAATAGCCAGCAAGCATTTTGCACATCCAAATATACAAACTACTCTCCACAAATACCAACACTCATTTTGTGATTAACATCTAAATCCACAGACTATATGAATGGCAAAATACATGGAGCATGCATACCTAGTGTGCAACATCAACATCCACACAATGTGAATGCATTATATCACATATGCATGAAGTATGTATACGAATCAGTGCATATAATCAATCCAAGCATACCATGGTGATTCATGATTTTGGTACTTGTAATGATTTACCACGAACATCCAGATTGATACTTTGTGCATGAGTAGGATCTTCACCCATTTTTATAATTGTGGTAACAACTTGACTTTACATGATGTCATATAGACACAAATATCTACTATATAATTTATATAGAAAATGCAATATATGGTAACTCAATTTTATTACTAGAACTAGTAAGCCAAGTCTTATGAGAGAATATATAATAGCTAGGCAAAAAATGAATTTGGAAAAATAAACACCAGAATCAAAACACACTTTTGCATTAAGAAACGATGAAGAGTAAGGGTAGAAAGCGTATCTCAAATCAATAAAAATCTCATGCTGAAGGAAATCTCTCTTACTCAACTATTAGGTTATGATGTATCCATGTCGGAGAGAGAAGCAGAGGCGCTTGATGCTAGTCAAAGTTTCTTGCTCTAGACAACTAGATAGTGTTTTTGTAGTTTTAAATTCTCAAAATGTTTAATTTTTCATTATAAAACATTAATTAAACAATAAATATAAAAAAACATAAAGACTCAACTTTTTTTATTATCAAATTATTTTCAACTAGTTAATGTGCATGTAGCAAGGCACACATGAAAAAAACACCTTACAATTTTTAATTATTAAATTAATTACACAATAAATATATTAACAACTTCAAAAAATAGATGTTTGGCCTTCCAACAAGAACAAAATCAAATGGCTACAAAATTTGCAAACTTCATATAGCAAGGCACACATGAAAAAATTATTGGTCTTCAAGCCACTCTCCTAAAAGTTATAAACACTCTTTATGTATATATATATATATATATATATATATATCATTTATCATCTACTTCTAAACTTGTTAAATCACATTATAATCACTCATCTCAGATATATAAATATATCAATAAGTATAGAAGATCGTGGAAAAAATTAAATGGCTGATAAAATGGGTCTAACCAGCAAAATCATGGAGCTTTGATGATAGTTTTGGTAGATAACTTTGATTGTTTGATATTCTGCAAACGAAGTCATCATAATTTGAAAAATAAGATTGTGTTTAACAAGAACATTTTGAAAGTTGTAAAAAAAGTAGTTTTGGAGTATAGGAGCAAGAAGATCAGGGTTCACTTCAGAAGACCTTCCATTATCCAAATGGTCAAGATCAAGAACTCAATGACATTAGGAACATCAAAGAACTCATCAGAGACATTATTAAGAGAGACTAAGTTGGTGAATTCCAGAGTTGATTTTCCTACCTCACCATCATCACCACTTCCAGGATCTTCAAATTTCATAGCATTAATTTTAATTTCAGGCAAGAAGACATTTTTTTGAATATTTCCAAATGAAAATTCAGAATGATAGTTCCCTTACTTTGCCCGAAACAACTCTTTCAATGCTTAAAATGACAGTATTTAATCAAAAAAGCAATGTGTGAGTGTAGAGAAATGAGCCATTTTTGCTACCTGCAACACTTTCAAGCATACGAATAGTTATGAAACATGTTGGTGATGGACGAAGATATAGTTTCCAAAATCTCTAAATTAAAATCTAAATGAGTCATATTTCATTAAAGTTAGATACATTCTAATACATTAATAGAATCTATCACAATAGGCAAAGAATGAGAAAAATGGTAGCTTGTATAAGCTCTTCTAATGCTTCATCATGCCTATTTACTCTTTAGGTTGTGTTTGATTGGATAGAATTGAAGGGTGATATGATTTGATTATATTAAAAGAAAGTAGAATTAATAATCTCATTTCAGATTTAAATATCTATAAATTAGCATGGAATATACTTAGACATAAAGATTTACAACACTTATTTTACACATTTATAAGACAATCACTATAAATGAGAGATTTCCTAAGAATTTATAGTAATTTATAAGTAGCTCCAATTATAATTGATATATTTTCAAATCCAATTTTCAAATTCTTGTGGAATTCAAATAATGGATGAATATGTTCTTCCATTTGGTCTTCAATTTCATGACTTATTCAAATATTCAATATATATATTTGTCTATCTAATAAGATATAACATCTTTATGTGATGACAAAAATTTGTCCAAACTCTAATAACAATAAGTCTCAAATTCAAGATTTATCATGCACGATCTTTTCAATCTTTTGAGGTAAGCCTGTCAAGATAAGATATTGGTACAATTTATTTTCTTATCTAGCCTTCATTTTTAAAATGCTTCCATATATTAGGATAAGATAAGATAGATATGAAGATCACATTCACACTCAACTACACAAGGCGCTCGCTTTTACAAGATTTATAAAAAAGATAAATATCTCGATTAATTTTACTCAGTAACTTTGAAGAGACTGTGTTAGAATAGACTATGTAATATAAAAATTTCTCAAGCGATCAATCATCTTAATATATTTTTCTCTCATAAAAAAAGTTAACTTCAAAGTTATTAAGAAAACCAATATTAGTATTTATATAATTACACACACATTTGTAAAAGATAAAATAAGCAATGAAAATAATATACCAAAATACCTATATGCAACCCCTCATCCTTCTAATCCTACCACCCAAAGATTAATAAATATTAGTTTAAGCTAACATCCAATGTAGAGTCAATCATCTTTATATCATAGTTCATTAGCATTTTCTTGTGAATTAAGGTGAAAGTAAAACATTAGGTTGAGATTGCTCTAAACAAACAACATTTAGAGCTAAAGTTACAAAAAAGGGTAGCCTACGTTACTTTTAAGGCCTACTCTAATGTAGCCCTATTGTGGAGCAAATTTCTTGTGAATCACGAATGGTATAGAATAACTGCCAAGACAACCAAAATAAAGATATCAAATTCACAAAATAAATGTTAAAAATTTATGAAAAATCAAAATTTCATTTATGCATTACTATACCATCAATTCCATCTCTTCCCTTCGCCAATATCTGTATCAATAGATCTCTTGGTTTTATACCCCTACAACTGGAGGGTCTAGTTAATTAACTAATGCAAATCACACATTATACAAACCAAACTTGAGATTAAGAAAACCCAAAAACATATACACATAGTACATTATGGTTTGAGTTATAGCTAAAATAACAAATTAAATGCAAACTAAAAGACCACTTAGCAAATAAGTTAGATTCAACCAAAAGGATAATTAACACATTTAAAGTAAAATGTAATGGAAATTTGGAAATATACAATTAATAT
>JAREIK010006876.1:0-43274 GCA_029783825.1 Sapria himalayana | reverse complement strand
TAAATAATAAATCTCGATTTTATGTTTATTTATTATAATATTAAAATTCATTTTAATTATTTATTAGTTAATTATTATAGAATTATAAATTATAAAATAAATTATAAGTAAGACAAATATAATTAAAAATTTATTTTTAAAAACAAAAATATAAACATATAAAAAAGCAAAACTTTAAAAAAATTATTATTTAGTAATCCATTTTACTTGATTGTGAATAAATTTAGATTTTGCAAATATATTTTAAATAATATCTATCTTATAATAATAGTTTATTAAATTTTTTTTGATCATATTCTAATATCTAGCAATTAATATTTATATTGAATTTAAATGACTTATAATTATTAAGATTATTATAACTTAATATTATATTTATATTTGAAAAAAATTTAAAAATTATTATATTTTCAAATGTTATAACCTCTGAAAATGCGAAAAAATATCAAAAATAATTTTTTTGTTATTTCATTGTTTAAATAAAACCTATAAACCACTAAATGCCTATAAACATACATCACTAAACTTAAAAATGACAAAAACTCTAAATACATAAACCATTAAACTAGTATACATTAATAATAATCATAAATCTCATTTTAATTTTTATTCAGTATAATTTTAATTTTTATTTTAATTATTTAACAGTTTATTTTTTAGAAATATTAATTACAAAATAAATTACTTGTAAGATAGATATAATTTAAATTAAACTGGTATATTCTAAAATAAAGAATAAATATCATTTTTTTCATTATAATTTTAAATTCATTTTAATATTTATTTGTTTATTTTTATATAAATATTAATCAAAAATAAATTATGAGTAGACAAATATAATTTATGTAAATTATTTTTAATCAAAAAAATATAGATAAACTTTTAAAAAGAAAAAAAAATTTCAAAACAAAAAAATTTTATAGTAATATATTTTGCTTTGCTTCTGTATCATTTTTGGTTTTGTAATTAATTTTAATTAATATCTATCTTATTAATAAAAGATTATTATTTTATTTTTTATTATTATTAGAATATTTATCAATAAAATTATTTATATTGAATTTTTATGAAATATAAATTAATGATTATTATAACTAAATATTGAATTCACTTTGAAAAAAAATTAAAAATTATTATATATTCAAAGGTTATAACCTTTGAAAATATCAAAAAATAATAAAAATAAATCTTTTGTTATTTTATTTTTTAAATAAAACCTATAAACCAGTAAATGCATACACAATTAAATCAGTAAACTCTTAAACCATGTAATACCTAATACATATACCATAAAACCGTTATAAATACATAATAATTAATAAATCTAATTTTTATTTCTATTTAATATAATTTTAAATATTCATTTTAATTATTTATTAGTTTATTTTATAGAAATATTTATTTCAAAATAAATTATTAGTGTGACAAATATAATTTTAATAATTTATTTTAATCAAAGAAGATATATACGCTTATAAAAGAAGTAAAAATTAAAAATTTAAAATTATTATTCAATAATATTTTACTTTAATTTTGAATCAATTTGGGTTTTCTAAAAAGTTTTTAATTAATACCTATCATATTATTAATTGTTTATAATTAATTTTTGATCATTATTATAATATCTACAATAAAAATGTTTATATTGAAATATGATATAAATTATTTTATTATAACTAAATATTGTATTCACATTTCAGAAAATCTTAAATTTTATTATATTTTCAGAGGTTATAACCTCTGAAAATTAGAAAATATTACAACATTTTTTTGATTTTATTGTTTAAATAAAACCTATAAAATACTAAATGCCTAAAAACATAAATCTCTAAACTCCTAAATGTCAAAACATTAAACTAGTATACATTAATAATAAATCATAAATATCATTTTAATTTTTATTCAGTATAATTTTAAATTTTATTTAATTATTTATCAGTTTATTTTTATAGAAATATAATTACAAAATAAATTATGAGTGAGATAGATCTAATTTAAATTAAACCGGTATACCCTAAATAATAAATATAAATCTCATTTTTTCATTATAATTTTATAAATTCATTTAATTATTTATTGTTTATTTTTATATAAATATTAAGAACAAAATAAATTAAGAGTTACACAAATATAATTTATATAAATTATTTTTCATCAAAAAAATATAAATAAACTTTTTAAATGAAAAAAAAATTCCAAAACAAAAAATTATTATATAGTAATATATTTTGCTTTGCTTCTGAATCATTTTAGGATTTTTAATTATATTTTAATTGATATCTCTCTTATTAATTATAGATTATTAATTTATATTTTGATCATTATTAGAATATTTTTCAATAAAAAATGTTTATATTAAATTTATATGATATATATATATATATATTATAACTAAATATAGCGAACAAAATTTTAAAATTATATATTTCAAAGATTATAACCTTTGAAAATGTCAAAAAATAAAAAAAACTAATTTTTTTGTTATTTCATGTTTAAATAAAACCTATACACACTAAATGTCTAAGCACTTAAATCAATAAACTAAAAAATCTCGATACCCTATATAGCTAATAATTTAAACGGGTATACCCTAAATAATAATAATAAATCTCATTTTTATTTGTTTTCATTATAATTTAAAAAATTAATTTTGATTGTTTGGTTTTTTATTTTTATATATAAATTAATTATAAAATATATTATGAGTTAAAAATATAATTTATTAAAAATATTTTTCATCAAAAAATAGATAAGCTTATAAAAAGAATAAAAATTTAAAAACAAATTAATTATATTAAGTAATATATTTTGCTTTGCTTTTGAATCATTTAGGTTTGATATTATATTTTAAGTAATATCAATCTTATTCATAAAAGATTTTAATTTTTTTTTGATAATTATAGATTATCTATCAATAAAATTGTTATATTGAATTTATATGATATATAATTATTATGATTATTATAAATATATATTTATTCACTTTTGAAAAAATTTAAAAATTATTATATTTTCAAAGGTTATAATCTTTGAAAATATCAAAAAATAATGAAAATAATTTTTTTTTTTTTTTTTATTAAATAAAACCTATAACCCACTAAATGCATAAACAGTTAAATCAGTAAACACCTAAACCCATAATTCCTAAATACATAAATAATTAAACTGCTATGTACTACTTAATAATAATAAATCTAATTATTATTTGAATTTATTATAATTTGAATATTCATTTAATTATTATTAGTTTAATTTTTTAGAAAAATTAATTACAAAAAAATTTTTGAGTGAGAAAATATATTTATTTTTAATCAATAAAAAATATACGCTTATAAAAAAGAAGGAAATATTTGAAAATTAAATATTATTATTTAGTAATATATTTGATTTGATTTTGAATAATTTTGTGTTATGTAATTATATTTTAATTAATATTTATATTATTAAAATAGTTTATTAATTTAATTTCTGATCATTATTATACTATCTATCATTAAAATGTTCATATGAATTTATATGATATATAATTAGTAAGATTAATATAATTATACATGGTATTCACATTTAAAAAATTTTAAAAATTATTTTATTTTTATTATATAAATACAAACTATAAACACTAAATGCCTAAAATCATAAATTGCTAAACTCCTAAATGACAAAACCACTAAATTACGAATCCATTAAACTGGTACCATATATATAAATCATAAATCTTATTTTAATTTGTATTCATTTTAATTTTAAATATTTCATTTAATTATTTATTAGTTTATTTTTTATAGAAATATTAATTGCAAAATAAATAAAAAGTGAGACAAATATAATTTTAATAATTTATTTTTTAATCAAAATATAAATATAAGCTTATAAAAAGAAGTCTAAATTATAAAATAAAAAATTATCAGTTAGTAATATATTTTACTTTGATATAGAATCATTAAAAGTTTGCATTTATATATTAATTGCTATCAATCTTATTAATAATAGTTTATTAATTTATTTTTGATCATTATTATAAAATCTATCAATAAAATTAATTATATTTAATTTAAATTCTTATAATTATTAAGATTATTATTATTAAATATTATATTTACATTTGAAAAAAATTTAAAAATTATTATATTTCAAAGGTTATATCCTTCAAAAATGATAAAAAAACACATAAATAATTTTTTATTATTTATTATTTAAATAAAACTTATAAAACCACTAAATGCCTATCATTTAAATATCTAGACTCCTTAACCCTAAAACCACATAAATACTCAATCCATTAAACCTATATAACCTAAATAATAAATAATAAATTTCATTTTTATTTGTATCATTATAATTTTAAATATTCAAATTAATTATTTTTTAGTTTATTTTTATAGAAATATTAATTACAAAATAATTAATGAGTGAGACATATAATTTAAATATATTATTTTTTAAGAAAAAAAATAATCTTTAAAATAAACAATTTCAAAAATTTAAAATTTTATTTAGTAATATAATTTACTTTGATTTGAATTATTACGGGTTCTGAAAATATATTTTAATTAATATCTATTTTATTAATAATAGTTTATTAATTAATTTTCCGATCATTATAATAATGTTATTAATAAACTTTTAATATTGAATTTACATCAAATATAATTATTAAGATTATTATAATTAAGAATTGTATTCATATTTAGAAAGATTAAAAAGTTATAATATTTTCAAAGGTCATAACCTTTGAAAATCACGAAAATTCATAAAATAAATTTTTGTTATTTCATTGATTAAATGAAACATATAAACACTTAAATGTCCAAACATATAAATCAAAAAAACTCCTTAACCCAAAACCACAAAAAATTTAAACCATTAAATAGGTATACCCTAAATAATAAATCATATATCTCTTTTTTATTTGTATTCATTTTAATTTTAAATATTCGTTTTAATTATTTATCAATTTATATTTATAGAAATATTAATTACAAAATAAATTATTAGTGAGACAGATATAATTTAAATAATTTATTTTTCATTAAAAAAATATATCTGCTTATAAAATGTGGCAAAATTTTTAAAATAAAAAATTATTATTTAGTAATATATCTTATTTTGATTTTGAATCATTTTAGATTCTAAAATATTATTTTTAAGAAAAAAATAATCTTTTAAAATAAACAATTTCAAAAATTTAAAATTTTATTTAGTAATATAATTTACTTTGATTTTGAATTATTACGGGTTCTGAAAATATATTTTAATTAATATCTATTTTATTAATAATAGTTATTAATTAATTTTCCGATCATTATAATAATGTATATTAATAAACTTTTTAATATTGAATTTACATCAAATATAATTATTAAGATTATTATAACTAAGAATTGTATTCATATTTTAGAAAGATTAAAAGTTAAATTTTCAAAGGTCATAACCTTTGAAAATCACGAAAATTCATAAAATAAATTTTTTGTTATTTCATTGATTAAATGAAACATATAAACACTTAAATGTCCAAACATATAAATCAAAAAACTCCTTAACCCCAAAACCACAAAAAATTTAAACCATTAAATAGGTATACCCTAAATAATAAATCATATATCTCTTTTTATTTGTATTCATTTTAATTTTAAATATTCGTTTTAATTATTTATCAATTTATATTTATAGAAATATTAATTACAAAATAAATTATTAGTGAGACAGATATAATTTAAATAATTATTTTTCATTAAAAAAATATATCTGCTTATAAAATGTGGCAAAATTTTTAAATAAAAAATTATTATTTAGTAATATATCTTATTTGATTTTGAATCATTTTACATTCTAAAATATATTATTTTTAAGAAAAATAATAATCTTTTAAAATAAACAATTTCAAAAATTTAAAATTTTATTTAGTAATATAATTTACTTTGATTTTGAATTATTACGGGTTCTGAAAATATATTTAATTAATATCTATTTTATTAATAATAGTTTATTAATTAATTTTCCGATCATTATAATAATGTATATTAATAAACTTTTTAATATTGAATTTACATCAAATATAATTATTAAGATATTATAACTAAGAATTGTATTCATATTTTAGAAAGATTAAAAAGTTAAAATATTTTCAAAGGTCATAACCTTTGAAAATCACGAAAATTCATAAAAATAAATTTTTTGTTATTTCATTGATTAAATGAAACATATAAACACTTAAATGTCCAAACATATAAATCAAAAAACTCCTTAACCCCAAAACCACAAAAAATTTAAACCATTAAATAGGTATACCCTAAATAATAAATCATATATCTCTTTTTTATTTGTATTCATTTTAATTTTAAATATTCGTTTTAATTATTTATCAATTTATATTTATAGAAATATTAATTACAAAATAAATTATTAGTGAGACAGATATAATTTAAATAATTTATTTTTCATTAAAAAAAATATATCTGCTTATAAAATGTGGCAACATTTTTAAAATAAAAAATTATTATTTAGTAATATATCTTATTTTGATTTTGAATCATTTTAGATTCTAAAATATATTATTTTTTAAGAAAAAAATAATCTTTTAAAATAAACAATTTCAAAAATTTAAAATTTTATTTAGTAATATAATTTACTTTGATTTGAATTATTACGGGTTCTGAAAATATATTTTAATTAATATCTATTTTATTAATAATAGTTTATTAATTAATTTTCCGATCATTATAATAATGTATATTAATAAACTTTTTAATATTGAATTTACATCAAATATAATTATTAAGATTATTATAACTAAGAATTGTATTCATATTTTAGAAAGATTAAAAAGTTATAATATTTTCAAAGGTCATAACCTTTGAAAATCACGAAAATTCATAAAAATAAATTTTTTGTTATTTCATTGATTAAATGAAACATATAAACACTTAAATGTCCAAACATATAAATCAAAAAACTTAACCCCAAAACCACAAAAAATTTAAACCATTAAATAGGTATACCCTAAAATAATAATCATATCTCTTTTTTATTGTATCATTTTAATTTTAAATATTCATTTTTAATATTTATCAATTATATTATAGAAATATTAATTACAAAATAAATTATTAGTGAGATAGATATAATTTAAATAATTTATTTTTCTTTAAAAAAATATATTATGCTTATAAAATGTGGCAAAATTTTTAAAATAAAAAATTATTATTTAGTAATATATCTTATTTTGATTTGAATCATTTTAGATTCTACAATTATAATTTTAATTTATATCATTCTTATTAATACTAGTTTATTAATTTATTTATTAATCATTATTATAATATCTATTAATAAAATTATTTATATTTAGTTTACATTATATATAATTATTAAGATTATTATAACTAAATATTATTTTAACATTTAAACAAATTTAAAATTATTATCTTTTCAAAGGCTACAACCTTCAAAAATTAAAAAAAATTCAAAAATTAATTTGTTGTTTTTTAATTCTTTAGATAATAACTATAAATCACTAAATGTCTAAACACTTAAATCACTAAACTCCTCAACCGAAAAATAACTAAATACATAAACCATTAAACCGATATATCCTGAATAATAAATAATAAATCTCAATTTATTTGTTCATTATAATTTTAAATAATTATTTTATTTATTTATTAGTTTATTATTATAGAATTCTAAATTACAAAATAAATTATGAGTAAGGACAAATTAATTAAATAATTTATTTATAATAACAAAAATATAAATTTATAAAAAAGGCAAAACATTAAAAAAATTATTATTAAGTAATATTTTTATTTTGATTTGAATAAATTTACGATTTTGCAAATATATTTTAAATAATATATATCTTATTAATAATAGTTTATTAATTTTTTTTATCATTATTATAATATCTAGCAATGTTATTATTTATATTGAATTTAAATGACTTATAATTATTAAGATTATTATAACTAAATATTATATTTACATTTGAAAAAAATTTAAAAATTATCATATTTTCAAAGGTTATAATCTTCATAAATTAAAAAAATCATAAAAATAAATTTTTTGTTATATCATTATCTAAATAAAACTTATAAACTACTAAATGCCTAAACACTTAAACCTCTAAACTCCTAAACACAAAAGCCCCTAAATACATAAACCTTTAAACTCATAAACCTTAAATATAATTTAAATAATGTATTAAAATATTAATTACAAAATAAATTATGAGTGATACAAATATAATTTTAATAATTTATTTTTCATCAAAAAAAATAAGCTTATAAAAAGAAGCAAAAACTAAAAAAAATTATTATTTAGTAATAAATTTTACATGGATTTTAATATTATTAGGTTTTGAAATTAAATTTAATTTATATCTATCATATTAATAATAGCATATTAATTTACTCTTTGATAATTGATATCATATCAATAAATAAAATGTTTATATTTAGTTGATATTATATATAATTATAATTATTTTTATTACTAAATATTGTATTCACATTTTTAAAAAATATTAAAATTATTATTTTTTCAAAGGTTATAACCTTTGAAAATGTGAAAAAAAATCAAAATTAATTTTTTTGTTATTTCATTATTTAAATAAAACTTATAAACCACTAAAAGCCTTAAAACATAAATCACTAAATTCCTAAACAACAAAACCATTAAATACTTAAACTATTAAACAGGTGTACATTAATAAAAAATCATAAATCTCAATTTAATTTTATTAAGTATAATTTTAAATTTTTATTTTAATTATTTATCAGTTTATTTTTATAGAAATATTAATTACAAAATAAATTATTACTGAGACAGATCTAATTTAAATAATTTATTTTTCATCAATAAATATATATCTCCTTATAAAAAGTGGCAAAATTTTAAAAACAAAAATTTATTATTTAGTAATATATTTTATTTTTATTTTGAATCATTATAGATTTTACAATTATATTTTATTTTATATCATTCTTATTAATAATAGTTTATTAAATTTTTATTGATAATTATTAGAATATCTATTAATAAAATTATTTAGATTGAGTTTACATTATATATAATTATTAAGATTATTATAACTGAATATTATATTCACATTTAAAAAAAATTAAAAATTATTAATTTTTAAAAGGTTATAACCTTGAAAAATTAAAAAAAATCTAAAAATTGAATTTTTTGTTTTTTCATTTTTTAAATAAAAACTATAAATCACTAAACCCCAAAACACCTAAATATCTAACCCATTAAAATTGTATATCCTGATTATTAAATAATAAATCTCACTTTTATTTGTTTTCATTATAATTTTAAATATTAATTTTAATTATTTTTTAGTTTATTTTTATAGAAATATAAATTACAAAATAAATTATGAGGAAGACAAATATAATTTAAATAATTGATTTTTAATAACAAAAATATAAACTTATAAAAATTGCAAAATATTAAAAAAATTATTAATTAGTAATATATACTTTGATTTTGAATAAATTTAGATTTTGCAAATATATTTTAAATAATATCTATCTTATTAATAATAGTTTATTAATTTATTTATTGATCATTATTATAATATCTAGCAATGTGATTATTTATATTGAATTTAAATGACTTATATTTATTAAGATTATTATAACTAAATATTATATTTACATTTAAAAAAATTTTAGAAATTTTTATATTTTCAAAGGTTCCTTCAAAAATTAGAAAAAAAAATAAAAGTAAATTTTTTGTTATATCATTATTTAAATAAAACTTATAGACCACTAAATGCCTAAACACTTAAATTTATAAACTCCTAAACACAAAAGCCCCTAAATACTTAAAACTTTAAACTCCTAAACCTTAAATATAATTTAAATAATTTATTTTTCAGCAAAAAAAATATAAGCTTATAAAAAGAAGCAAAAACTAAAAAACAAAAATTAATATTTGGTAATAAATTTTACTTTGATTTTCAATAATTTTATGTTTTGCAATTATATTTTAATTTATATCTATCATATTAATAATAGCATATTAATTTATTTTTTGATAATTGATATCATATCTATCAATAAAATTATTTATATTTAGTTCATATTATATATAATTATAATGATTATTATTACTAAATATTGTATTCACATTTTTTAAAAAATTTAAAATTATTATATTTTCAAATGTTATAACCTTTGAAAATGTGAGAAAATATTAAAAATAATTTTTTGTTATTTCATTGTTTAAATAAATCCTATAAACTACTAAATGCCTAAACACTAAAGTCAATAACTTCGAAATCTCGAAAACCCTAAATAGATAATCCTTTTAAACTGGTATACCCTAAATAATAAATAATAAATCTCAATATTTTTTTTCATTATAATTTAAATTATTCATTTTAATTATTTATACGTTTATTTTTATTAAATATTAATTACAATATAAATTATGAGTTAGACAAATATAATTTATATAAATTATTTTTAATCAAAAAATATAGATAAACTTATAAAAAGAATAAAAAATTTCAAAACAAATAAATATTATATAGTAATATATTTTGATTTCCTTCTGAATCATTTTAGGATTTGTAATTATATTTTAATTGATACCTATCTTATTAATAATAGATTATTAATTTATTTTTTGATTATTATTAGAATATTTATCAATAAATTTATTTATTTTGAATTTACATGATATATAATTATTAAGATTATTATAACTAAATATTATATTTATATTTGAAAATAATTTAAAAATTATTATATTTTTAAGGGTTATCATCTTTGAAAATGAGATAAAATCACAAAAATAATTCTTTTTTATTTTATTGTTTATATAAAACCTATAAACTACTAAATGCCTAAATGCTTAAATCATTACACTCCTAAATCCCAAAACACCAAAACCCTTAAATACTTAAACATTTAAACCATCTTTAAAGGTTTAAGTATTTATAAATAATATATAAATATCCATCAATAAATAATAGTTTATTAATTTATTTTTTGATCATTATTATATTTATATTTATATTTAGTTTATTAATATCTATCTATAAAATTGTTTATTTTTAATTTACATGATATATAATTATTAAGTTTATTATAACTAAATATTGTATTCACATTTGAAAAAAATTTAAAAATTATTATATTTATAAAGGTTACCTTCAAAAATGATAAAAAATTTGAAATATAATTTTTTTTTATTTCATTATTTAAATAAAACATATAAACTACTAAATGCCTAAACACTTAAATCTCTAAACTCCTGAACTCCAAAATACTTAAACCATTAAACCGGTATATCCTAAATAATTAATCATAAATCTCATTTTTATTTGTATTCATTATAATTTAAATATTCATTTTAATTATTTATTAGTATATTTTTATAGAAATATTAATTGCAAAATATAATTATGAATGAGAAAAATATAATTTAAATAATTTATCTTCATCAAAAAAATTTACAAGCTTATAAAAAGAATCAAAAATTTAAAAATAAAAAATTATTATTTAGTAATATATTTTACTTTGATTTTGAATCGTTTTAGGTTTTGCAAATATATTTTAATTTTATATCTATCTTATTAATAATAGTTTATTAATCTATTTTATGATCAGTATTATAATATTGATCAATAAAATTATTTATATTGAATTTACATGATATTTAATTTTTATGATTATTATAATTAAATATTGTATTAACATTTGAAAAAAAATTAAAAATTATAAAATTTTCAATAGTCAATACCTTGAAAATAAGAAAAAATCTTAAAAATAATTTTTTTGTTATTTAATATTTAAATAAAACCTATAAACCACAAAATACCTAAATACTTAAATTACTAAACTTCTAAACCCTGATACTGCTGCACCACACACACATAGCGACGGACCACAGTACACACGAGCACAAATTCTTGTTCATTTTGGTGTAGCATTTAGAGGGGCCAGCAAGTCCTAGAAGTAGGCAAGGTATGGGCCACCAGCTTATAGAGGACCCCACTAGCAAGCCGGGATGATAACATTCAGACAACTGACGAGACCGAGCAAAGTAGTCGGAAGTAAACCCAGGAGTAGCTAGGAGTGGCTCCCACTAGCCGTATCAGGAAGCATAGAGGGACACCCAACCGTCGCCCAACAGGAGTAGCAGGTAATCCATGATTAATTGGAGAGCGGCAAATACGAAGAATCACAAACCATGGCCAGTAAGAAATGGAGTCAAGTCTAGCCACACGAGAGCGAAAGATTCAAACTTGTAGTTTATGTTTGTAGTCTTATTTGTATTTTGGACTTTGTATGCACCATGTACTTGTAGAGATGGATCATGACATACTCACACACACAATCTTGTATGTTCTCTATGTAGCATACAATGAGGGCAACTGGACCCATGAGTATCTCTAAGTGGGGCCCACTAATGCATTTTTGTAAATAAACATTACGCGATGCTACACTTTTGGAAGCAGAAGACCCATCTTTATAGCATTTTGTAATTTTACTTGTATTATAGTTTGGTTGTACGCATAGATAATTAGACTATGAGATGGACCTCATCACACATGCATACTGATGCATGCATATTTTTTGATATTTGTCTATGCAACATACAGCCACTTCTTGGAGCTCGAGGAGGAAGCATTCTAACCCAAGAGAAACTCTTTTGAAGATCATTGGAGAAAAACAATGTGGAATTCAGAGGTGAGAATGAATTGACAAAGTGGCGTAGATATGGACTTGTGGATTTATGGGTATTCAGTTTTACATGTATTCCATTGCATAGCAATGACAAAGGCAAATGCTTGATGCTGCATGTCACACACATGCACAATCTTATATTTGCATAGTTTTAATATGGTGCATCATTCAGGTTCCTCCAAAAGGCTTGGACAAATCCGAATGGAAAGGATGCAGTGCGCATAATGACTCAATGCCAACTCTGAAGTCCGGGAATGCCATGTGATTTTAGTTGTATTTTATGCTTAGAATTATTAGGCATTATATTTTTTATGTATTTTATGCATTAGAATCATTAAGGTGCATAGGATTTGGAGGGCTGGCATAAATTAGTCAGCTCTTTAGTCTCTTGCAAGTTGTGTACCTAAATGATAAATAAAGTGTGTATTTTCCAAAAAAAATAAAAAAAAATAATAAACCCTAAACATTAAATCCTAAACCTTAAACCATAAACTATAACCCTAACCGATAAACCATAAATCCTAAATCTCATGTTTTGAACTTTTATAATAAACTGACTAAGTGTTAAATTTAAATTGAAATTCACAAATTTTAAAATGTCACAGATTTATCATTTTGTATATGTAACACAAAGTCATGACTCAAGGGGTGAGTTATGGATTCAGTATCTTTCTTGCTTTAGATTATTGTAGCATTAGTAATGGTCATGAATGTATATTTTGTCTCTAGAACACAAAATCATATCGATTAGAATATGTCATAACTTGTGTCTCTCAGTTGAACATATTGTTATGGCACTAAGAATGATCATGAATACATATTTAATCACTATAATACTGGGTCACAGTTTTGGATATGACCATAGCTTGTGCATTTTTTCCTTATATTGCAAAGTCATAGCACTAGGAATGATTGTAACTTTGGACATTCCTCAAGAGCAAAAGTCATGACCCTAGAAATAGTTAAAGCTCGAGTACTACTCTTTGTAACTTTCTATGGCTAAAATTCTTGGGTTTCGAAATATCACAAAACTAGTTTCCTTTGATTTTGACCTCAAGTGTCAATATGCAACACTAATATTTTGAGCAATGATTAAAACTTTGTATACATTTGAATATGATTCATTTACACCTTTTTTGGTATTGTGAGCTTGCATACATAACTCATTTACTATAAAAAGAAAGAAATGATACTTTTCATATCCATGACGATATAAAAAAAAGGCTTAGACATGGCAATAAAATAAATATTTTGATTCTTGATTGAAAGAGAGCCCATACTTCTTGCCATGCTCAAACCGCCATGTGGCTAGTTTGATCTAATAGGCTTCCAGGTGGTTATTTTTTTATAGGTGAACTATGTTTAAAAAAAATTGCTTTGAGTGTGTGCATGAGAGATATTTTAGAAGAAATTACAATAATCAATATAAATAGCATCCTCAACAACTAGCTATTTCAACACATAGGGGTACAACTTTGGTTTAGTCTGTTAGCGTATCATGCTGTCAAATTACATTTGATAGCCCAGTGATTCAACATCAAAATTAATGAGACATAATAGAGATAAAGTAAAATCTCTATTATTTTGGTTAGAGCTTTAGCAATCATTCTAGAGTTGAGAGAGGAACAAAATAAATTCTTTTAATTATTAAATATAATTTTAATTTTATTTTAATTATTTCTCAATTTATTATTATAGAAATATTAATTACAAAATAAATTATTATTGAGACAGATCTAATTTAAATTAAACTGGTATATCCTAAATAATAAAGAAAAAATCTCATTTTTTTTTCATTTTAATTTTAAATATTCAAATTTAATTATTTATTTGTTTATTTTTATATAAATTTTAATTACAAAATAAATTATGCGTTAGAAAAATATAATTTATATAAATTATTTTTCATCAAAATAATATCGATAAACTTTTAAAATAAAAAAAATTTCAAAACAAAAAATTATTATATAGTAATAATTTTTTAAAATTTCAAAACTTTTTAATTAATATCTATCTTATTAATAATAGTTTATTAATTTATTTTTTGATCATCAAAATAATATATATTAATAACATTTTTTATATTGAATTTACATCAAAAATAATTATTAAGATTATTATAACGAAGTATTGTTTTCAAATTTTAGAACTATTAAGAAATTATTATATTTTCAATAGTTATAACCTTGGAAAATCACGAAAATTCATTAAAATAAATTTTTTGTTATTTCATTGATTAAATAAAACCTATAAATCAATAAACAAATCCTAAATGTGTAAACATATATTTCAATAAACTCATTAACCCCAAAACAACAATAATCTTAAACCATTAAATAGGTATACCCTAAATAATAAATTATAAATCTCATTTTTATTAGTATTCATTATAATTTTATATATACATTTTAATTATTTATTAGTTTATTTTTATAGAAAAATAAATTAAAAAATAAATTAATAACTAGACAAATATAATTTAAATAATTTATTTTTCATCAAAAAATATATAAGCTTATAAATGGATACAAAAATTTAAAAAATTTAAAATTAATATTTAGTAAAATATTTCACTTTGATTTTGGATCATTTTAGGTTTTGTAACTATATTTTAAACAATATTTATCTTATTAATAATTGTTTATTAATCTTTTGTACGATCATTATTATAATATATATCAATAGAATTGTTTATATTGAATTTACATGATATATAATTATTAAGATTATCATAACTAAATATAGTATTAACATTTAAAAAAAAATTAAAAAAATGATATAGTTTCAAAGGTTATATCCTTCAAAAATGAGAACAAAAAACAAAAAAAAAATTTTTGTTATTTTATTTTTTAAGTAAACCTTAAGCTACTAAATTCTTAAACACTTAAATCACTAAATTCTTAAATGCAAAAACTCCTAAATATATAATCTTTTAAACCTATATATTTTTTCTTATTAATAATAGTTTAATTTAATATCTATCTTTTTAATATATTTTACTTTGATTTTGAATCATTTTAGGTTTTGCAAATAAAATTTATTTAATATCTATCTTATTAATAATAGTATAATAATTTTTTTTATTATCGTCATTATAATAATAATAAAAAAATTATTTATATTGAATTTACATAATATATAATTATTAAGATTATTATAACAAAATAATATTTTCACATTTTAAAAAAATTTAAAAATTATTAAGTTTTCAAAGGTTATAACATTTGAAAATAAGAAAAAAAAAATAAATTTTTTGTTATTAGATTTTTTAAATAAAATCTATAACCCACAAAATACCTAAATTCTTTATGACTAAACTTCTAAACCCCGAAGCCCATAAATAAATGAGCCTTTAAATAAGTATACTCTAAATAATAAATAATAAATCTCATTTTTATTAGCATTCATTATAATTTTAAATATTCGTTTTAATTATTTATCAGTTTATTTTTTTTTGATATATTAATTACAAAATGAATTATTAGTGAGTTGGATAAAATTTAAATAATTTATTTTTCATCAAAAAAATATATATGCTTATAAAATGAGGCAATATTATTAAAATAAAAAATTAATATTTTGTAATATATCTTATTTTGATTTTGAATCATTTTAGATCCTACAATTATATTTTAATTTATATTATTCTTATTAATTCTAGTTTATTAATTTATTTATTGATCATTATTATAATATCTATTAATAAAATTATTTATATTTAGTTTATATTATATATAATTATTAAAATTATTATAACTAAATATTTATTCACATTTAAAAAAATTAAAAATTATTATATTTTCAAAGGTTACAATCTTCAAAAATTAGAAAAATTCAAAAAATTAATTTTTTTTAATTCTTTAGATAATAACTATAAATCACTAAAGGTCTAAACACTTAAATCACTAAACTCCTAAACCCAAAAATAACTAAATACATAAACCATTAAACCGATATATCCTGAATAACAAATAATAAATCTCAATTTAATTTTTATTCATTTATAATTTTAAATAATTATTTTATTTATTTATTAGTTTATTATTATAGAATTATAAATTACAAAATAAATTATGAGTAAGACAAATTAATTTAAATAATTTATTTATAATACAAAAATATAAATTTATAAAAAAAGCAAAACATTAAAAAAATTATTATTAAGTAATATATTTTATTTTGATTTAATAAAACTATTATTAAAAAATTATTATTAAGCAAACCATTAAAAAATAAATTTTTTGTTATATCATTGTTTTAATAAAACTTATAAAATACCAAATGTTTAAATACTATAACCTCTAAACTAGTAAACACAAAAGCCCCTAAATACTTAAACGTTTAAAATCGTAAACCTTAAATAGAATTTAAAACATTATTAAAATATTAATTACAACATAAATTATGAGTGATATAAATATAATTTAAATAAATTATTTTCATCAAAAAAAATATAAGCTTATAAAAAGAAGCGAAAACTAAAATAAATTATTATTTAGTAATAAATTTTACTTGGATTTTGAATATTTTTAGATTTTGAAATTATATTTTAATTTATATCTATCATATTAATAATAGCATATTAATTTATTTTTTGATAATTGATATCATATCTATCATTAAAATTATTTATTTTTAGTTTATATTATATATAATTATAATGATTATTATTACTAAATATTGTATTCACTTTTTAAAAAAATTTTAAAATTAATATATTTTCAAAGGTTATAACCTTTGAAAATGTGAAAAAATATCAAAAATAATTTTTTGTAATTTCATAGTTTAAATAAAACCTATAAACCACTAGATGCCTAAAAACATAAATCGCTAAATTCATAAACGAAATAACCTCTAAATACTTAAAATATTAAACTGGTATACATTAATAATAATTCATAAATCTCATTTTAATTTTATTCAGTATAATTTTAAATTTTTATTTTAATTATTTATCAGTTTATTTTTATAGAAATATTAATTACAAAATAAATTCTTAGTGAGACCGATCTATTTGTAATTAAACCGGTAAACCTAAATAATAAATGATAAATCTCAATATTATTTTTTTCATTATAATTTTAAATATTCATTTTAATTATTTATTCGTTTATTTTTATATAAATATTAATTACAAAATAAATTATGAATTAGAAAAATATAATTTATATAAATTAATTTTTATTAAAAAATATGGATAAACTTTTTAAAAGAAAAAAAAATTTCAAAACAACAAATTATTATACGCTAATATATTTTGATTTCTTCTAAATCATTTTAGGTTTTTTTATTATATTTTAATTGATATCTATCTTATTAATAATAGATTAATAATTTATTTTTTGAAAAAAGTTTTAGAATTTTTATATTTTCAAAGATTATAACCTTTGAACATGTGAAAAAATAAAAAAAAAGTGTTTTTTTGATATTTCATTTTTTAAATAAAACCTATAAATCAATAAATGCCTAAACACTTAAATCACTAAACTACAAATACCCGATACCCCTATATAGATAATCCTTTAAACCGGTATATCCTAAATAATAAATAATAAATCTCATTTTTATTGGTTTTCATTAAAATTTAAAAAATTCATTTTGATTGTTAAGTTTTTTATTTATATATATATATTAATTATAAAATAAATTATGAGTTAAAAATATAATTTATAAAAATTATTTTTCATCAAAAAATAGATAAGCTTATAAAAATAATAAAAATTTAAAAACAAATAATTATTATTAAGTAATATATTTTTCTTTGCTTTTGAATCATTTTAAGTTTGGATATTATATTTTAAGTAATATCAATCTTATCCATAATAGATTTTTAATTTATTTTTTGATAATTATTAGAATATCTATCAATAAAATTGTTTATATTGAATTTATATGATATATAATTATTATGATTATTATAAATAAATATTGTATTCACTTTTGAAAAAAATTTAAAAATTATTATATATTCGAAGGTTTTTAATCTTAAAAAATGAGAAAGAATACAAAAAATAAATTTTTTGTTATTTCTTTTTTAAATAAAATCAATTGACCACTAAATGTTTACTTACATAAATTAGTAGCTTATCAAACCCGAAACCCCTAAATACATAAACCTTATAAGAGCTGTATCCTACTTAATAAATAATAAATCTCATTTTTATTTTTATTTATTATAATTTTAAAAATTCATTTTAATTATTTATATTTTAATTTTTAGAAAAATTAATTACAAAATAAATTTCGATTGAGACAGATTTTATTTAAATAATTTATTTTTAATAATAAAAAAATATAAGCTTATAAAAAGATGGAAAATTTTAAAAATTAAATATTATTATTTAGTAATATATTTTTATTTGACTTTGAATTATTTTGTGTAATGTAAATATATTTTAATTAATATTCATATTATTAATAATAGTTTATTAATTTAGTTTTTGATCATTATTATAATATCTATCATTAAAATTATTTATATTGAATTTACATGATATATAATTAATAGGATTAATATAATTATACATGGTATTCACATTTCAAAAGATTTTTAAAATTATTTTATTTTTAAAGGTTATAACCTTTCAAAATCTAAAAAAAAATCAAAAAAAAAATTATTTTTATTATATAAATAAAACCTATATACCACTAAATGCCTAAAAACATAAATTGCTAAACTCCTAAACGACAAAACCCCTAAATAATCAATCCATTAAACCGGTATACCATATAGAATTGTTGGGCAATTGTGCTTCCATGGTAATGAGATTGAGATACAGAAACACAGAAACAACATAAAACAAGCAATATATATATCCCAATGCAGCAACCATCCATGATAGAATCAAAAAAGGAGAAATAATCACCGAAAATAACATTCTTAGCTAGTCGCTCAGTACGACTAGCCAAATCCACCAGAAAATACTTATGCGTTATAGATTAAAGGTACAGAAATCTCTTACAGTATGCAGCACACAGAATAGTCATGATAAATCACATAGAGAGAATAGAGAGAGAAGATGAACAGTTCCACGGGTCCAAAAATAGCTACCCAAAAATAAAATTACAAAACATTTATTTTAAAATTTCTCTCGGTTCATTTAACCGGCACGGGTCGGATCATGAGATGGGTCAGGCTCTGATCAAATTCCGGCCCGCTGTCCGGTCAGCGAGACCTCCGTTATTATGCTACTACTGCATCTCTGGCCTCTAATATTTTTTTTCCTGCACTTACATGAAAATATAAAAAAAGAAAAAATATTTGGTTATATAAATAGATTATCAAAAAATAAATTACATATACAACAATAATAAATCTTAAATGTCATTTTAATTTGTATTCATTATAATTTTATATATTCATTTTAAATATTTATTAGTTTATTTTTTATTTAAATATTAATTACAAAATAAATAATTAGTCAGACAAATATAATATTAATAATTTACTTTTAATAAAAAAAATATAATCTTATCAGAAGAAGTAAAAATTTAAAAACAAAAAATTATTATTTAGTAATAAATTTTAAATTGATTTTGAATCATTTTAGGATTTGTAATAATATTTTAATTTATATCTATCAAATTAATAATAGTTCATTAATTTATTTTTTGATAATTGATATCATATATATAAATAAAATTATTTATAATTAGTTTATATTATATATAATTATAAAAATTATTATTACTAAATATTTTATTCACATTTTAAAAAAATTTTAAAATTATTATATTTTTAAAAGTTATAACCTTTGAAAAAATGAAAAAATAAAAAATATAATTTTTTTGTTATTTCATTATTTAAATAAATCCTATAAACTACTAAAAGCCTAAATACATAAATCAATAACTCCTAAATCTCGAAAACCCTAAATAGATAATCATTTTAAACTGATATACCCTAAATAATAAATAATAAATCTCAATATTATTTTTTCTTTATAATTTAAAATATTAATTTTAATTATTTATTCATTTATTTTTATATAATTATTAATTACAAAATAAATTGAGTTAGACAAATATAATTTATATAATTATTTTTCATCAAAAAAATATATTTAAACTTTTTAAAAGAAAAAAAATTCAAAACAAAAAATATTATATAGTAATATATTTTGCTTTATTTCTGAATCATTTTAGGCTTTGTAATTATATTTAAATTGATATCTATCTTATTAATAATAGATTATTAATTTATTCTTTTATCATTATTAGAAAATTTATCAATAAAAATATTTATATTAAATATATATGATATATAAATATGATGATTATTATAACTAAATATAGTATTCACTTTTGAAAAAAATTTAAAAATTATAATATTTTCAAAGGTTATATAACCTTTGAAAATATCAAAAATTAAAAAAAATATTTTTTGATATTTTTTAAATAACACCTATAAACCACTAAATGCATACACAGTTAAATTAGTAAACTTCTAAACCCCGTAATGCCAAAATACATAAACCATTAAACACCTATATACTACTTAATAATTAATAAATCTAATTTTTATATCAATTTATTATAATTTTAAATATTCATTTTAATTATTTATTAGTTTATTTTTATATAAATATTTATTACAAAAGAAATAATGAGTGCAACAAATATAATTTAAAAAATATATATGTTTATAAAAGAAGTAAAAATTTAAAAATTAAAAATTCTTATCCATAAATATATTTTACTATAATTTAGAATCAATTTGGGTTTTGTAATTATTTTTTAATTAATATCTTTCTTAATATCAAAACTTTATAAATTTAATTTTGATCATTATTATAATATATATCAATATAATTGTTTATTGAATTTATATGATATATAATTATTAATATTATTATAACTATGTATTGTATTCACATTTCAAAAAATTTTAAATATTATTATATTTTCAAAGGTTATAACCTTTTAAAATTAGAAAAAATTATAGCAAATTTATTTGATATTTTATTTTTTTAAATAAAACATATAAACCACTAAAAGCATAATAACATAAATCACTAAAATCCTAAATGAAAAAACCTTTAAATGCTTAAACCATTAAACTGGTATTCAGTAAAATTTTATATTTTTATTTTAATTTATTATCAGTTTATTTTTATAGAAATATTAATTACAAAATAAATTATTAGTGAGACAGATATAACTTAAATTAAAACAGTATCCCTAAATAATAAATAATAAATCTCAATTTTTTATTATAATTATAAATATTCATTTTAATTATTTATTTGTTTATTTATATATAAATATTAATTTGAAAATAGATTGAGCTAGGCAAAAATAAATTATATAAATTATTTTTCATCAAAAAATTATAGATAAACTTTTTAAAATAAAAAAAATTTCAAAACAAAACATTATTATATAGTAATATATTTTGCTTTGCTTCTAAATCATTTTTGGTTTTGTAAATATATTTTAATTGATATCTATCTTATTAATAATAGATTATTAAATTATTTTTTCATCATTATTAGAATATTTATCAATAAAAATGTTTATATATTAATTTATATGATATATAAATATAATGATTATAATAACTAAATATTGTATTATAACTAAATATAAGCTGATAAAAAGAATGAAAATTTTAAAAATTAAATATTATTATTTAGTAATATATTTTGATTTGATTTTGAATCATTTGGTGTTATGTAAATATATTTTAATTAAGATTATTATTATTAATAATAGTTTATTATTTTACTTTTTGAGCATTATTATAATATCTGTCATTAAAATTATTTATATTGAATTTATATGATATATAATTAGCAAGATTAATATAATTATAAATGGTATTCACATTTCAAAAAATGTTAAAAATTATTTTACTTTCAATGGTTATAACCTATGAAAATCAGAAAAAATCAAAAATAGAATTTTAAATTTTTATTATATAAATAAAACCAATAAACAACTAAATAATCAAACCATTAAACCGGCATACCATATATAATAAATCATAAATCTCATTTTAATTTGAATTCATTATAATTTTAAATATTCATTTTTAATTATTTATTAGTTTATTTTTTATAGAAATATCAATCAAAAAATAAATAATGAGTGAGACAAATATAATTTTAATAATTTATTTTTAATCAAAAAAAATAAGCTTATATAAACAAATAAAAATTTAAAAACAAAAAATTATTATTTAGTAATATATTTTACTTTGATTTTGAATCATTATATATAGGTTTTGCAATTTTATTTTAATTGCGATCAATCTTATTAATAATAGTTTATTAATTTATTATTTGATCAATTTTATAATATCTAACAATAAAATTACATATATTGAATTAAAATGTCTTATTATTATTAAGATTATTATAACTAATTATTATATTTACATTTGAAAAAAATTTAAAAATTACTATATTTTCAAAGGTTATAACCTTCAAAAATGATAAAAAATCACAAAAATAATTTTTTGTGATTTTATTATTTAAAGGTTATAACTAAATTTTATATTTACAAATGATAAAAAATTTAAAAATTACTATATTTTCAAAGGTTATAACTAAATACTTTGATGCTGCATGTCACACACATGCACAATCTTATATTTGCATAGTTTTAATTTGGTGCATCATTCGGGTTCCTCCAAAAGGCTTGGACAATTCCGAATGGAAATGTTGTAGTGCGCATAATGACTCAATGCCAACTCAGAAGTCCGGGAATGCCAGGTGATTTTAGTTGTTTTCGTACGCTTCGAATTATTAGCCATTATGTTTTTTTATGTATTTTATGCATAGAATCATTAAGGTGCATAGGATTTGGTGAGCTGGCCTAAATTAGTCAGCTTTTAGTCTCTTGTAAGTTGCGTGCTTAAATAATAAATAAAGTGTGTATTTTCCAAAGAAAACAAAAAAAACCATAAACCTTAATCTTTAAATCCTAAACCTTAAACCATAAACTATACCCCTAATTTACAAACCCTAAATCCTAAATCTCATGTTTTGCACTTTTATAATCAAATGACTAAGTGTTAAATTTAAATTGAAATTCACAACTTTTAGGAATGTCACCGATTTATCTTTTTGTATATGAAACACAAAGTCATGACTCAAGGGGTGAGTTATGGATTCAGTCACTTTATTTCTTTAGATTATTGTAGCATTAGTAATGGTCATGATTGTATATTTTGTCTCTAGAACACAAAATCATATCGATCAGAAAATGCCATAACATGTGTCTCTCTGTTGAACATATTGTTATGACACAAAGAATGATCATGAATACATATTTAATCACTATAATTCTGGGTCACAGTATTGGATATGACCATAGCTCGTGCATTTTATCTTTATATTGCAAAGTCATTGCACTAGGAATGATTGTAACTATGGACATTCCTCAAGAGCAAAAGTGATGACCCTAGATATAGTTAAAGCTTGAGTAATACTCTTTATAACTTTTTATAGCTAAAATTCTTGGGATTGGAAATAACACTATGGTTTTTCCTTTGATTTGTGACCTCAAGTATCAATATGCAAGACTAATATTTTGAGCAATGATTAAAACCTTTTATACACTTGAATATGATTCATTTACACCTTTTTGGGCATTATGAGATTGTATGCATAACTCATTTAATATAAAATGAAAGAAATGATACTTTTCAAATCCATGAGGATATAAAAAAAAGGTTTAGACATGCCAATAAATTAAATTTTTTGATTCTTGATTGAAAGAGAGCCCATACTTCTTGCCATGCTCAAACCGCCATGTGGCTAGTTTGATCTAATAGGATTTCAGGTGGTTATTTTTTTATAGGTGAACTATGTTTAAAAAAAATTGCTTTGAGTGCGTGCATGAGAGATATTTTAGAAGAAATTACAATAATCAATATAAATAGCATCCTCAACAACAAGCTATTTAAACACATAGGGGTACAACTTTGGTTTAGTCTGTTAGCGTAAATGAGTCAAATTTCCTTTGATAGCCCACTGATTCAACATCAAATATGATGAGACATAATAGAGATAAAAGTAAAAGCTCCTATTATTTTGATTAGAGCTTTAGCAATCATTCTAGAGTTAGAGAGGAACAAAATAAATTATTTTAATTATTCATTATAATTTTAAATTTTAATTTACTTATTTATCAGTTTATTTTTATCGAAATATTAATTATAAAATAAATAATTAGTGAGACAGATCTAATTTAAATTAAACCGGTATATCATAAATAATAACGAATAAATCTCATTTTTTTTTCATTTTAATTTGAAATATTCAAATTTAATTATTTATTTGTTTATTTTTATATAAATATTAATTACAAAATAAATTATGTCTTACTCAAATATAATTTATATAAATTATTTTTCATCAAAATAATATAAATAAACTTTTTAAATGAAAAAAAAAATTCAAAACAAAAAATTATTATATAGTAATATATTTTGCTTTGCTTCTGAATCATTTTAGGTTTTGTAATCATATTATAATTGATATCTATCTTATTAAAATAGATTATTAATTTATTTTTTGATCATTATTAGAATATTTATCAATAAATTAGTTTATATTGAATTTATATGATATATAAATATAATGATTATTATAACTAAATCTTGAATTCACTTTTTAAAAAATTTAAAAATTATTATATTTTCTAAGGTTATAACCTTAGAAAATATTAAAAAATAATAAAAATAAATTTTTTGTTTTTTTATTTTTTAAATAAAACATATAAACTACTAAATGCATACACAGTAAAATAAGTAAACTCCTAGACCCCATAATGCATAAATATAGTAACCATTAAACTGATATATAATACAATATAAATAATAAATCTAATTTTTATTTCTATTTATTATAATTTTAAAATATTAATTTTAATTATTTATTAGTTTATTTTTATAGAAATATTTATAACAAAATAAATTATGAGTGCGACAAATATAATTTAATAATTTATTTTTAATGAAATAATATATACACGCATATAAAAGAATTAAAAATTTAAAAATTTAAAATAATTATCCAGTAATATATTTTACTTTAATTTTGAATCAATTTGTGTTTTGTAAATATTTTTAAATTAATTTCTATCTTTTTATTAATAGCTTATTAATTTAATTTTTGATCATTATTATAATATATATCAATAAATTTGTTTATATTCAATTTATATGATATATAATTATTAATATTATTATAACTAAAATATTATATTCACATTAAAAAAAATTTTATATATTATTATATTTTCAAAGGTTTGACCTATCAAAATGACAAAAAATTACAAATTTTTTTTTGTTATTTTATTGTTTAAATAAACCTATAAACCACTAAATGCCTAAAAACATGAATCGCTAAACACCTATACGACAAAACCTCTAAATACTTAAAATATTAAATTGGTATACATTAATGATAAATCATAAATCTCATTTTAATTTTTATTCAGTATAATTTTAAATTTTTATTTTAATTATTTATCAGTTTATTTTTATAGAAATATTAATTACAAAATAAATTATTCATGAGACAGATATAATTTAAATAATTTATATTTCATCAAAAAAATATAAGCTTATAAAAATAGGCACAAATCTAAATACAAAAATTTATTATTTTGTAAAATATTTTTTTTTTGATTTTGTATCATTCTATATTTTACATTTATATTTTAATTTTTATCATTCTTTTTAATAATAGTTTATTAATTATTTATTGATCATTATTATAAAATCTATTAATAAAATTATTTATATTTAGTTTACATTATATATAATTATTAAGATTATGATAACTAAATATTATATTCACATTAAAAAAAATTAAAAATTATAATATTTTCAAAGATTATACCCTTCAAAAATAAAAAAAAACAAAATGTTTAAATTTTTTGTTTTTCATTCTTTAAATAAAAACTATAAATCACTAAAGGCATAAACACTTAAATCACTAAACCCTATAACACCTAAATACCTAAACCATTAAAATTGTATATCCTGAATAATAAATAATAAATATCACTTTTATTTGTATTCATTATAATTTTAAATATTCATTTTGATTATTTTTTAGTTTATTTATAGAATTATAAATTACAAAATAAATTATGAGGAAGACAAATAAAATTTAAATTATATACTTTTAATAACAAAAAATATAAACTTATAAAAAGAAGCAAAACATCAAAAACATTATTATTTATTACTTTATTTTACTTTAATTATGAATAAAATTAGGATTTGCAAATATATTTTAAATAATATCTATCTTATTTATAATTGTTTATTAATTAATTTTTTGATCATTAATATAATATCTATCAATATAATTGTTTATATTGATTTTATATGATATATAATTATTATTATTATCATAACTAAATATAGTATTAACATTTAAAAAAATTTAAAAATTGTAATATTTTCAAAGGTTATAAACTTCAAAAATGAGAAAAAATAACAAAGAATAAATTTTAGTTATATCAGTGTTTAAATAAAACTTATAAACTATTAAATATCTAAACATATAAATCTCTAAACTCTTAAACCCCGAAGCCCCAAAATAATTAAACCTTTAAACTCGTAAACCTTAAATATAATTTAAGTATTTATTGAAAAATTAATTACAAAATAAATTATGAGTTATACAAATATAATTTAAATAATTTATATTTTATCAAAAAAATATATAATCTTATAAAATGAGGCAAAAACTAAAAAACATAAAATATTATTTTGTAATAAATTTACTTTGATTTACTTTGATTTTAATCATTTTAGTTTTTGTAATTAAATTTTAATTTATATCTATCATATTAATAATAGTTTATAAATTATTTTTTTGATAATTATAATAATATCTATCAATAAAATTGTTTATATTAAGTTTATATTATATATTGTTATAATAATTATTATTACTAAATATTGTATTCACATTTTTAAAAATTTTTATAATTATTATATTTTCAAAGGTTATAATTATTGAAAATTTGAAAAAATATCAAAAATAATTTATTCGTTATTTCATTGTTTAAATAAAACCTATAAACCACTAATTGCCTAAATACTTTAATGAATAACTTCTAAATCTCGAAAACCCTAAAAATATAATTTTTTTAATCTGATATATCATAAATAATAAAGAATAAATCGATTTTTATTTTTTTCATTATACTTTTAAATATTCATTTTAAGTATTTATTTTTTATTTTTATATAAATATTAATTACAAAATAAATTATGAGTCAGATAATAATAATTTATATAAATTATTTTTCATCAAAAAAATATAGATAACTTATTAAAAGAAAAAAAAAATTAAAAACAAAAAATTATTATATTATAATATAATGTGCTTTGATTATGAATCATTATTGGTTTTGTAATTATATTTTAATAGATATCTCTCTTATTAATAATAAATTATTAATTTATTTTTTGATCATTATTAGAATATTTATCAATAAAATTGTTTATATTGAATTTATATGATATTTTAATATAATGATTATTATAACTAAATATTGAATTCGCTTTTGAAAAAAATTTTAAAAATATTATATTTTCAAAGTTTATAACCTTTTAAAATGTAAAAAAAAAATATTTTTTTTTGATATTTCATTGTTTAAATAAAAACTATAAACCACTAAATGCCTAAACACTTAATTCAATAACACCTAAATCTTTAAAACACTAACTAATAAATAATAATCCTTTTAAATTGGTAACCCTAAATAATAAATAATAAATCTCAATATTATTTTTTCATTATAATTTTAAATATTCATTTTAATTATTTATTTGTTTATTTTTAAATAAATATTAATTACAAAATAAATTATGAGTTAGACAAATATAATTTATATAATTTATTTTTCATTAAAATGAAAATTAATTTATTTTAAAAGAAAAAAAATTTCAAAACAACAAATTATTATATAGTAATATTTTTTGCTTTCTTCTGAATCATTTTTATATAGTAATATATTTTTCATCTAAATATTATTATTTAGTAATAAATTTTGATTTGATTTTGAATCATTGTGTTATGTAAATATATTTTAATTATTATTTATATTATTAATAATAGTTTATTAATTTAAATTTTGATCATTTTTATAATATCTATCATTAAAATTATTTATATTGAATTTTTATGATATATAATTAGTAAGATTAATATAATTATAGAGAGCATTCACATTTCAAAAAATTTTAAAAATTATTTTATTTTCAAAGGTTATAACCTTTGAAAATCAGAAAAAATCAAAAAAAAAAAATTTTTTTTATATAAATAAAACCTATAAACCACTAAATGCCTAAAAACATAAATTGATAGACTCCTAAATGACAAATCTCTTAAATAATCAAACCATTTAACTGGTATACCACAAATAATAAATCATAAATCTCATTTTAATTTGTATTTATTTTTATTTTAAATTTCATTTTAATTTTTTATTAGTTTATTTTTAATAGAAATATTAATCACAAAATTAATAATGAGTTGGACAAATATAATTTTAATAATTTATTTTTAATCAAAAAAAAATACTCTCATAAAAAGAAGTAAAAATTTAAAAACAAAAAAGTATTATTTAGTAATATATTGTACTTTAATTTTGAATCATTATATATAGGTTTTGGAATTATATTTTAATTGTTATCAATCTTATTAATAAAAGTTTATTAATTTATTATTTGTTTATTTTTATAATATCTGACAATAAAATTACTTATATTCAATTTAAATGTCTTATAATTATTAAGATTATTATAACTAAATATTATATTTACATTTAAAAAATTTTAAAAATTATTATATTTTCAAATGTTATAAACTTCCAAAATGATAAAAAATAACAACAATAATTTTTTTATTATTTAAATAAAACTTATAAACCACTAAATGCCCAAATTTTTAAATCTCTAGACTCCTAAACACCAAAATCCCCTAAATACTTAAACAATTAAACATATATAACCTAAATAATAAATAATAAATCTCATTTTTATTTGTAATCATTATAATTTTAAATATTCATTTTAATTATTTTTTTAGTTTATTTTTATAGAAATATTAATTACAAATTAAATAATGAATGAGACATATATAATTTAAATAAATTATTTTTTATGAAAAAAAAATAAGCTTAAAAAAATAAACAAAATTTCAAAAATTTAAAATTTTATTTAGTAATATAATTTACTTGATTTTGAATTATTTTGTTTTCTGCAAATATATTTTAATTAATATCCATCTTATTAATAATAGTTTATTAATTTATTTTTTGATCATTATAATAATATATATTAATACTTTTTTTATAATGAATTTACTACAAATATAATTTTTAAGATTATTATAACTAAGTATTGTATTCCTATTTTATAACTATTAAAAAATTATTATAATTTAAAAGGTTCTAACATTTTAAAATCACGAAAATTCATAAATATAAATTTTTTGTTATTTCTGTGATTAAATAAAACCTATAAACACCTAAATGTGTAAACATATAAATCAATAAACTCATTGACCCAAAAACCACAAAAAAACTTAAACAATTAAATAGTTATACCTTAATTAATAAATCATAATTATCATTTTTATAATTATTCATTATAATTTTAAATATATATTTTAATAATTTATTAGTTTATTTTTATAGAAATATAAATTAAAAAATAAATTATTAATAAAATAAATATAATTTAAATTACTAATTAGTATTCATAAAACCTATAAACCACTAAATGACTAAATTCTAAAATGACTAAACTCCTAAACCCTGAAGCCCATAAATACTTAAAACATTAAATTATTATAGTCCAAATAATAAATCATAAATCTAATTTTTATTAGTATTCATTATAATTTTAAATATTCATTTTAATTATTTATCAGTTTATTTTTAATGAAATATTAATTACAAAATAAATTATTAGTGCAACATATATAGTTTAAATTATTTATTTTTCATTAAAAAAATGCTTATAAAAAAATGCAAAATTTTAAAAATAAATAATTATTATTTAGTAATATATCTTATTTTGATTTTGAATCATTTTAGATTTTACAATTATATTTTAATTTATATCATTCTTATAAATACTAGTTTATTAATTTATTTATTGATAATTATTATAATATCTATCAATAAAATTTTTTATATTGAGGTTACATTATATATAACTATTAAGATTATTATAAGTAAATATTATATTCACATTTAAAAAAAATTAAAAATTATTATATTTTCAAAGGTTATAACCTTCAAAAATTAAAAAAAATCAAAAACTTAAATTTTTTATTTTTTCATTCTTTAAATAAAAACTATAAATCACTAAAGGCCTAAACACTTAAATCACTATACCCCAAAACACCTAAATACTTAAACCATTAAACTAGTATATCCAAATTAATAAATAATAAATCTCTATTTTATTTGTATTCATTATAGTTTTAAATATTTATTTTAATTATTTATTAGTTTATTTTTATAGAATTATAAATTAAAAATAAATTATAAGGAAGACAAATATAATTTAAATAATTTACTTTTAATAAAAAAAAATATAAACTTATTAAAAGAAGCAAAACATCAAATAAATTATTATTTAGTAATATATTTTACTTAGATTTTGAATAAATTTACATTTTACAAATATATTTTAAATAAAATCTTTCTTATTAATAATAGTTTATTAATTTATTTTTTGGTCATTAATATAATATCTATCAATATAATTGTTTATATTGAATTTACATGATATATAATTATTAAGATTATCATATCTAAATATAGTATTCACATATAAATAAAATTTAAAAATTGTTATATTTTCAAAGGTTATAACCTTTTAAAATGATAAAAAATAACAAAAATAAATTTTTTGTTATATCATTGTTTAAATTAAACTTATAAACCATTAAAAGCCTAAACACATAAATCTCTAAACTCCTAAACCCTGAAGCCCCTAAATACTTAAACCTTTCAACTCATAAACCTTAAATATAATTTAAATAATATTTTGAAATATTAATTACAAAATAAATTATGAGTGATACAAATATAATTTTAAATTATTTTTTTTTCATCAAAAATATATTTAAGCTTATAAAAAGAAGCAAAAACTAAAAAAAAAATTAATATTTAGTAATAAATTTCACAATGTTTTTGAATCATTTTAGGTTATTTAATATTATTTTAATTGATATCTATCATATTAATAATAGCATATTAATTTATTTTTTGATAATCGATATCATATCTATGAAAAAAATTGTTTATATTTAATTTATATTATATATAATTATAATGATTATTTTTACTAAATATTGTATTCACAATATTATTACTAAAAATTATTATATTTTCAAAGGTTATAACCTTTGAAAATGTGAAAAAAAATCAAAAATATTTTTTTTGTTATTTCATTGTTTAAATAAAACCTATAAACCACTATATGCCTAAAAACATAAATCGCTAAACTCCTAAACGATAAAACCATTAAATACTTAAACCATTAAACTGGTAAACATTAATAATAATTCATAAATCTCATTTTAATTTTTATTCAGTATAATTTTAAATTTTTATTTTAATTATTTATCAGTTTATTTTTATAGAAATATTAATTACAAAATAAATTATTAGTGAGATAGATCTAATTTAAATTAAAACATAATGCCTAAATAATAAATAATAATTCTGATTTTTTTCATTATAATTTTAAATATTCATTTTAATTATTTTTTTGTTTATTTATATATAAATATTAATTACAAAATAATTTGAGCTAGACAAAAATAATTTATATAAATTATTTTTCATCAAAAAATTATAGATAAACTTTTTAAAAGGAAAAGAATTTTCAAAACTAAAAATAATTATATAGTAATATATTTTGCTTTGCTTCTGAATCATTTTAGGTTTTGTAATTATATTTTAATTGATATCTATCTTATTAATAATAGATTATAAATTTATTTTTTGAACATTATTAGTATATTTATCAATAAAATTGTTTATATTGAATTTACATGATATATAATTATAAGGATTATTATAACTAAATATTATATTTACATTGAAAATAATTTAAAAATTATTATATTTTTAATGGTTATCATCTTTGAAAATGAGATAAAATCACAAAAATAAATTTTATGTTATTTTATTGTTTATATAAAACCTATAAACTACTTAAGGCCTAAACGCTTAAATCATTAAATTCATAAACTCCTAAACCACAAAACCCTTAAATACTTAAATATTTAAACCATCTTTAAAGGTTCAAGTATTTAGAAATAATATATAAATATCTATCAATAAATAATAGTATAATTTATTTTTTGATCATTATTATATTTATATTTATATTTAGTTTATTAATATCTATTAATAAAATTGTTTATTTTTAATTTACATTATATATAATAATTAAGTTTATTATAACTAAATAATGTATTCACATTTGAAAAAAAATTAAAAATTATTATATTTATAAAGGTTATAATCTTCAAAATTGATAAAAAATTTGAAAAATAATTTTTTTGTTATTTCATTATTTAAATAAAACATATAAACTACTAAATGCCTAAACACTTAAATCACTAAACACCTGAACTCCTAAATACTAAACCATTAAATCGGTATACCCTAAATAATTAATCATAAATCTCATTTTTATTCGTATTCATTATAATTTTAATATTCATTTTAAATATTTATTAGTTTATATTTTACTTTTATTTTGAATCAAAATTATATTTTATTTTGAATCGTTTTATTTTAATAATCATAAATCTCATTTTATTTTACTTATAAAAAGAATCAAAAATTTAAAAATAAAAAATTATTATTTAGTAATATATTTTACTTTTATGTTGAATCGTTTTAGGTTTTACAAATATATTTTAATTAATATCTATCTTATTAATAATAGTTTATTAATCTATTTTATAATTAGTATTATACTATCGATAAATAAAATTATTTATATTGAATTTAGATGATATTTAATTTTTATGATTATTATAATTAAATATTTTATTAACATTTGAAAAAAATTAAAAATTATAATATTTTCAATGGTTATAACCATGAAAATGAGAAAAAATCATAAAAATAATTTTTTTGTTACTTAATTATTTAAATAAAACCTATTAACTACAAAATACCTAAATACTTAAATTACTAAACTCCTAAACCCTGATACTGCTACACCACACACACATAGCTACGGACCACAGTACACATGTGCACATTTTCTTGTCCATTTTGGCATAGCATTTAGAGGGGCCTGCAAGTCCTAGAAGCAGCCAGAAGTATGGGCCACCAACTTGTAGAGGGCCCCACTAGCAAGGCGGGATGCTAACATTCAGACAACTGACAAGACCAAGCAAACTGGTCGGGAGTAAAACCAAGAGTAGCTAGAAGTAGGTTCCACTAGCCCTATCAGGCAGCATAGACGAACACCCAACCGTCGCCCAACAGGAGTCGCGGGTAATACATGATTAATTGGAGAGCTGGCAAAATCCAGAGCATCACCAAGCAGGGCTAGTAAGTAATGGAGTCCAGACCAGCCACATAGGAGCGAATGATTCAAACTTGTAGTTTATGTTTGTAGTCTTATTTGTATTTTGGACTTTGTATGCACCATGTACTTGTAGAGATGGATCATGACATACTCACACACACAATCTTTTCTTTTCTCCTAGTAGCATGAAATTGGGTCAACTGGACCCATGAGTATCTTTAAGTGGGTCCCACTAATGCATTTTGTAAATAGACATTAGGCGATGCTACACTCCTGGGAGCAAAAGACCCATCTTTATAGCATTATGTAATTTAATTGTATTCTAGCTTGGTTGTACGCGTAGATAATTAGACTATGAGATGGACCTCATCACACATGCACACTGATGCATGCATATTTTTTGATATTTTGTCTGTTCAACATACAGCCACTTCTTGGAGCATGAGGTGAAAGCATTCTAACCCAAGATATACTCTTTTGAGGATTATTGGAACACAATAATGTGGAATTAAGAGGTGAGAATGAATAGACAAAGTACCATAGATATGGACTTGTGGATTTATGGGTATTCAGTTTTAAATGTATTCCATTGCATAGCAATGACATAGGCAAACACTTGATGCTGCATGTCACACACATGCACAATCTTATATTTGCATAGTTTTAATATGGTGCATCATTCAGGTTCCTCCAAAAGGCTTGGACAATTCCGAATGGAAAGGATGCAGAGGGCATAATAACTCAATGCCAACTCTGATGTCCGGGAATGCCAGGTGATTTTAGTTGTATTCGTAAGCTTAGAATTATTAGGCATTATGTTTTTTATGTATTTTATGCATAGAATCATTAAGGTGCTTAGGATTTGGTGGGTTGGCATAAATTAGTCAGCTCTTTAGTCTTTTGTAAGTTGTGTGGCTAAATGATAAATAAAGTGTGTATTTTCCAAAAAAAAGAACAAAAAAAACCATAAACTCTCAACTTTAAATCCTAAACCTTAAACCATATACTATAACCCTAACCCATAACCCCTAAATCCTAAATCTCATGTTTTGCTCTTTTATAATCAAATGACTTAGTGTTAAATTTAAATTGAAATTCACAACTTTTAAAAATGTCACAGATTTATCTTTTTATATATGTAAGACAAAGTCATGACTCAAGGGGTGAGTTATGGATTCAGTCTCTTTCTTGCTTTAGATTATTGTAGCATTAGTAATGGTCATGATTGTATATCTTGTCTCTAGAACACAAAATAATATCGATGAGAATATTCCATAACTTGTGTCTCTCTGTTGAACATATTGTTATGTCACTAAGAATGATCATGAATACATATTTAATCACTATAATACTGGGTCATAGTTTTGGATATGACCATAGCTTGTGCATTTTATCTTTATATTGCAAAGTCATTGCACTACGAATGATTATAACTTTGGACATTCCTCAAGAGCAAAAGTCATGACCCTAGAAATAGTTAAAGCTCGTGTACTACTTTTATAACTTTCTATAGCTTACATTCTTGGGATTGGAAATATCACTAAACCTTTTTCCTTTGATTTGTGACCTCAAGAATATATATGGAAGACTAATATTGTGAGCAATGATTAAAACCTTTTATACATTTGAATATGATTCATTTACACCTTTTTGGGTATTGTGAGCTTGTATACAATACTCATTTAATATTAAAAAAAGAAATGATACTTTTCATATCCATGAGTATATAAAAAAAAGGCTTAGACATGCCAATAAAGTAAATTTTTTGATTCTTGATTGAAAGAGAGCCCATACTTCTTACCCTGCTCAAACCGCCCTAGGGCTAGTTTGATCTAATATTCTACAAGGTGGTTATTTTTCTAGTGATAAACTATGTTTTATAAAAATTGCTTTGAGAGTGTGCATTAGAGATATTTTAGAAGAAATTACAATAATCAAAATAAATATCATCTTCAACAACTAGCTATTTCAAAACATAGGGGTACAACTTTGGTTTAGTCTGTTAGCATACATTAGTCAAATTACCTTTGATAGCCCAATGATTCAACATCAAATATGATCATACATAATAGAGATAATGTAAAAGCTCCTATTATTTTGGTTAGAGCTTTAGTAATCATTCTAGAGTTGAGAGAGGAAAAAAATAAATTATTTTAATTATTGAGTATAATTTTAATTATTTATCATTTTATTTTTATAGAAATATTAATTACAAAATAAATTATTAGTGAGACAGGTCTAATTTAAATTAAACCGGTATATCATAAATAATAAAGAATAAATCTCATTTTTTTTTCATTTTAATTTTAAATATTCAAATTTTAATTTTTATTTGTTTATTTTTATATAAATATTAATTAAAAAATAAATTATGAGTTACACAAATATAATTTTTATAAATTATTTTTAATCAGAATAATATAGATAAACTTTTTAAAAGAAAATAAAATTTCAAAACAAAAAATTATTATATAGTAATATATTTTGCTTTGCTTCTAAATCATTTTAGGTTTTGTAATTATATTATAATTGATATCTATCTTATTAATAATATATTATTAATTTATTTTTTGATCATTATTAGAATATTTATCAATAAAATAGTTTATATTGAATTTATATGATATATAAATATAATGATTATTATAACTAAATATTGAATTCACTTTTGAAAAAAATTTTAAAATTATTACATTTTAAAAGATTATAACCTTAAAAAATGAGAAAAACTAATAAAAATAAATTATTTATTATTTCATTTTTTAAATAAAACCTATAGATCATTAAATGCTTACTTTCTTAAATCACTAAGCTCATAAACCCCGAAACCCCTAAATACATAAACCTTTAACATGTATATACTACTTAATAAATAATAAATCTCATTTTTATTTTTATTTATTATAATATTAAATATTCATTTTAATTATTTATAGTTTAATTTTTTAGAAAAATTAATTACAAAATAAATTTCGAGTGAGACAAATATTATTTAAATAATTTATTTTAATAGAAAAAAAATATAAGCTTATAAAAAGAAGGAAAATTTAAAAAATAAAATATTATTATTTAGTAATATATTTTGATTTGATTTTGAATCATTTTGTGTTATTTAAATATATTTTAATTAATATTTATATTATTAATAATAGTTTATTAATTTAATGTTTAATCATTATTATAATATCTATCATTAAAATTATTTATATTGAATTTATATGATATATAATTAATAAGATTAAAATCAAAAATAGAATTTTAAATTTTTGTTATATAAATAAAACCTATAAACCACTAAATACCTAAAAACATAAATTGCTAAACTCCTAAACGACAAAACTCCTAAATAATCAAACAATTAAACTCGTATACCATATATAATAAATCATAAATCTCATTTTAATTTATATTCATTATAATTTTAAATATTCATTTTAATTATTTATTAGTTTTTTTTATAGAAACATCAATCACAAAATAAATAATGAGTGAGACAAATATAATTGTAATACTTTATTTTTAATCAAAAAAAAATAAGCTTATATAAAGAAGTAAAAATTTAAAAACAAAAACTTATTATTTAGTAATATATTTTACTTTGATTTTGAATCATTATATATATGTTTTGCAATTCTATTTTAATTGCGATCAATCTTATTAACAATAGTTTATTAATTTATTATTTGATCATTTTTATAATATTGAATAATAAAATTACTTATATTCAATTAAAATGCCTTATAATTATTAAGTTATTATAACTAAATATTATATTTACATTTGAAAAAAGTTTAAAAATTATTATATTTTCAAAGGTTATAACCTTCAAAAATTATAAAAAATCATAAAAAAATTATTTTATTATTTTATTATTTTATTATTTTATTATTTAAATAAAAACTTAAAAACCACTAAATTCCTAAACATTTAAATCTCTAGACTATTAAACCCCAAAACCCCCTAAATACTTAAACCATTAAACCTATATAACATAAATAATAAATAATAAATCACATTTTTATTTGTATTCATTATAATTTTAAATATTCATTTTAATTATTTTTTAGTTTATTTTTATAGAAATATTAATTACAAAATAAATAATGAGTGAGACAGATATAATTTAAATAAATTATTTTTTTATGAAAAAAATAAGCTTATAAAAATAAACAAAATTTCAAAAATTTAAAATTTTATTTAGTAATATAATTTACTTTGAAATTAAATTATTTTGGGTTCTACAAATATATTTTAATTAATATATATTTTATTAATAATAGTTATTAATTTATTTTTTGATCATTATTATAATATATATTAATACATTTTTTTTATTGAATCTACAACAAATATAATTATTAACATTATTATAACTAAGTATTGTATTCATATTTTGGAACTATTAAAAAATTATTATATTTTTAAAGGTTATATAACCTTTGAAAATCACGAAAATTCATAAAATTAAATTTTTTGCTATTTCATTGTTTAAATAAAACCTATAAAGACGAAAATGTGTAAACATATAAATCAATAAACTCCTTAACCCCAAAACTACAAAAAACATAAACAATTAAATAGTTATACCCTAAATATTAAATCATAAATCTCATTTTGATTAGTATTCATTATAATATTAAATTTACATTTTAATTATTTATTAGTTTAATTTTATAGAAATATAAATTAAAAAATAAATTATTAGTGAGATAAATATAATTTAAATAATTTATTTTTCATCAAAAAATATATAGGCTTATAAATGGATACAAAAATTTAAAATTAATCTTTAGTAAAATATTTGACTTTGATTTTAAGTCATTTTAGGTTTTGAAAATATTTTTTAAATAATATTTATCTTATTAATAATTGGTTAATACTTTTTTATGATCATTATTATAATAAATATCAATAAAATAGTTTATATTGAATTTATATTATATATAATTATTATGATTATTATAACTTCATATTGTTTTAACTTTTCAAAAAAAATTAAAAATATTATAATTTTCAAAGGTTATAACCTTCAAAAATGAGAAAAAATAACAAAAATAAAATTTTTGTTATTTTATTATTTATATAAAACCTATAAACCACTAATGACTAAATACTAAAATGACTAAATTCCTAAACCCCGAAGCCCATAAATACATAAAAACATTAAATTATTATAGTTAAAAAAATAAATCATAAATCTCAATTTTATTAGTATTCATTATAATTTTAAATATTCATTTTAATTATTTATCAGTTTATTTTTATAGAAATATTAATTATAAAATAAATTATTAGTGAACATATATAATTTAAATAATTTATTTTTGATCAAAAAAAAAATATGCTTATAAAATGAAGCAAGTTTTTTTAAAAAAATTATTATTTAGTAATATATCTTATTTTGATTTTGAATCATTTTAGATTTTACAATTATATTTTAATTTATATCATTTTTATAAATACAAGTTTATTAATTTATTTATTGATCAAATATATAATATCTATGAATAAAATTATTTATTTTGACTTTACATTATATATAATTATTAAGATTATTATTTCTGAATATTATATTCATATTTAAAAAAAATTAAAATTTATTATAATTTCAAAGGTTATAACCTTCAAAAATTAAAAAAAATCAAAAAATTAAATTTTTTATTTTTTCATTCATTAAATAAAAACTATAAATCACTAAAGGCCTAAACACTTTAATCACTAAACTCCTAAACCACAAAACACCTAAATACTTAAACCATTAAACCGGTTTATCCTGAATAAAAAATAATATATCTCAATTTTATTTGTATTCATTATAATTTTAAATATTCATTTTAATTAGTTAGTAGCTAATTATTATAAAATTATAAATTACAAAATAAATAAGGAGTAAGACAAATATAATTTAAATAATTTATTTTTAATAACAAAAATATAAAGTTAAAAAAAAAGCAAAACATCAAATAAAATTATTATTTAGTAATATATTTTACTTTGATTTGAATAAAGTTAGATTTTGCAAATACTTTTTAAATAATAAATATTTTATTAATAATAGTTTATTAATTTATTTTTTTATCATAATTATAATATCTAGCAATATAATTATGTATATTGAATTTAAATTAATTATAATTATGAATATTATTATAAATAAATATTATATTCACATTTGAAAAAAATTTAAAAATTATTATATTTTCAAAGGATATAATCTTCAAAAATTAGAAAAAATAATAAAAATAAATTTTTTGTAATATCATTGTTTAAATAAAACTTATAAACCAGTAAATCCTAAATACTTAAACATCTAAACTCCTAAACACAAAAGCCCCTAAATACTTAAACCTTTAAACATGTAAACCTTAAATATAATATAAATAATTTATTGAAATATTAATTACAAAATAAATTATGAATAATACAAATATAATTTAAATCATTTATTTTTCATCAAAAAAAATATAAGCTTATAAAAACAATCAAAAACTAAAAAAAATTATTATTTTGTAATAAAGTTTACTTGGATTTTGAATATTTATATGTTTTGCAATTATCTTTTAATTTATATCTATCATATTAGTATTAGCATATAAATTTATTTTATGATAATTAATATCATATCTATCAATAAAATTGTTTATATTTAGTTTATATTATATATAATTATAATGATTATTATTACTAAATATTGTATTCACATTTTTAAAAAATTTTAAAATTATTATATTTTCAAAGGTTATAATCTTTGAAAATGTGAAAAAATATCAAAAATAATTTTTTTTGTTATTTAATTGTTTAAATAAAACCTATAAACCACTAAATCCATAAAAACATAAATCTCTAAAGTCATAAACGAAAAAACCTTTAAATACTTAAAATATTAAACTAGTTTACATTAATAATAATTCATAAATCTCATTTTAATTTTTATTCAGTATAATTTTAAATTTTTATTTTAATTATTTATCAAATTATTTTATAGAAATATTAATTAAAAAATAAATTATTAGTGAGACAAATCTAATTTAAATTTTACCGGTATCTCTAAATAATAAATAATAAATCTCATTTTTTATTATAAGTTTAAATTCTTATTTTAATTATTTATTTGTTTAATTATATATAAATATTAATTACAAAATAAATTGTGTTAGACAAATATAATTTAGATAAATTTTTTCATCAAAAAGTTATTCTAAACTTTTTAAAAGAAAAAAAAATTTCAAAAAAAACAAATTATTATATAGTGATAATTTTCCTTTTCTTCTGAATCATTTTAAGTTTGTAATTATATTTTAATTGATATCTATCTTATTATAATAGATTTTAATTTATTTTTTGATCATTATTAGAATATTTATCAATAAAATTGTTTATATTGATTTATATAATATATAATAAAATGATGATTAATAACTAAATATTGTATTCACTTTAAAAAACAATTTAAAAATTATATATTTCAAGGTTATAACTTTGAAAATATCAAAAATAATAAAAATAATTTTTGTTTTTTATTTTTAAATAAAACCTATAAACTACTATATGTATACACAGTTAAATAAGTAAACTCCTAGACACCGTAATGACTAAATATAGTAACCATTAACAAATATATAATACATAATAAATAATAAATCTAATTTTTATTTCTATTTATTGTAATCTTAAATATTCATTTTAATTATTTATTAGTTTATTTTTATAGAAATATTTATTACAAAGTAAATTATGAGTCCAATAAATATAATTTAAATAATTTATTTTTAATGAAAAAATATATATACGCATATAAAAGAGATAAAAATTAAAAAATTTAAAATTATTATCAAGTAATATATTTTACTTTAATTTTGAAATCAATTTGGGTTTGTAAATATTTTAATTAATTTCTATCTTTTTATTAATAATTTATTATTAATTTTGATCATAATTATAATATCTATCAATAAAATTATTTATATTGAATTTATATGATATATAATTATTAATATTATTATAAACTAAAATATTATATAACATTTAAAAAAAAGTTTAAATAGTATTTATATTTTCAAATGGTTATAACATATGAAAATGAGAAAAAATTATAAATTTTTTTATTATTTTATTGTTAAATAAAACCTGTAAACAACTAATGCCTAAAAACATAAATTGCTAATTTCAAAATGACAAAATAGATAAATACTTAACCAATAAACTAGTATACATTAATAATAATTATAAATCTCATTCTAATTTTATTAAGTATAATTTACAATATTTATTTTAATTATTTATCAGTTTATTTTTATAGAAATATTAATTATAAATAAATTATTAGTGAGACAGATATAATTAAAATTAAACTGGTATACCCTAAATAATAATTAATAAATCTCATTTTTTTATAATTATAATTTTAAATATTCATTTTAATTATGTATTTGTTTATTTTTTATATAAATATTAATTACAAAATAAATTATGAGTTAGACAAATATAATTTATATAAATTATTTTTAATCAAAAATATATAACCTTTTTAAAATAAAAAAATTCAAAAAAAAAATTATAGTAATATATTTGCTTTGCTTTTGAATTATTTTAGGTTTTGTAATTATATTTTAATTGATATCTATCTTTTAATAAAAGATTATTTATTTATTATTTGATCATTTTTAGAATATTTATCAATAAAATTGGTTATATTGAATTTATATGATATATAAATATAATGATTATTATGACTAAATATTATATTAAATTTTGAAAAAAAATTAAAAATTATTATATTTTCAAAAGTTATAACCTTAAAAATTTAGAAAAAATAATAAAAATAAATTTTTCATTATTTCATTTTTTAAATAAAATCTATAGATCATTAAATGCTTACTTACTTAAATCAGTAAGCTCATATATCTCGAAACCCCTAAAGACATAAACCTTTTAACAGCTATATACTACTTAATAAATAATAAATCTCATTTTTTTTCTATTTATTATAATTTTAAATAATCATTTTACTTATTTATAGTTTA
>JAREIK010006875.1:22500-40000 GCA_029783825.1 Sapria himalayana | reverse complement strand
TGACATACCTTCCTTAAGTAAAACAGGGCCAGTAAATTTTACAAATTGGTGGCACGAAAAGTCTCATGATTGGAACGATCGGTCACGTAGGGAGGAGCTCCTTCACTCTGATCGATCCATGGAAGTTGCGGGTCGAGGTGAATGAAAGAGACAAAAGACAGGACCAAGCTATAGGGATGTTTCCACCCGTCTTGCTTTTTTCTTTGCTCCATATCTAGGTAGGAGAAGGAAACCAGACAAACCATTTATTGTCTGGTCCAGGTCGATCAATGGTTGTGCTTGAAGCCTTCTTCTCTGTATCAGGCAACAAGAGGAACGAGTATGATGGACATCTTGCTTGAAGCTCTGTTCCTAGCACCAAACAAGCCAAACCGAACCATATCGAGAGGGAGGAGAGAGATATAGGGATTGAGGACGCGGATCGGAATGCTATTTTTCTGTTTGTGGATCAATTGAATTGGGTCAGCTAGTCAACAAGGAGAAGGAAGAGATCAAGTACGGGATGTTCCAATCGATACTTGTTTGAAGCCTTTGTCCGTCAAACATAAGAGAGATATTTGATTGCCATGGAAGGTTGCACTCGAAAGCCCTATTCCACCTATCTAAAATTGCTTTATTAATGCTCTCTTCTTCTGTCTGTCTAACGCCCATGCCTTCCCCTCCGGAAAGGTTATTCCCCTTTCTACAAAGCCTACTCCGTTGCATTCCCTTTCCACTGTCTAGTTCCGATTTGCCTTCGCCCTTAGCTTGCCACTTGGAGGCCAGGTACTCCTCTAGGCATACTAGACGAGCAAAGAAAAATAGCTATGGAAAGGAGCTACAACGTGCATGCTTTCGTTGATAGGCTTCACTCATTAATGAAGAAAACTGCGCTGTTCGAACCTCGGAACCATACGATACCTCGATCCTACTCTGGAGCCCAATCTCTATCGAAAGCATGAGTGGTTGTACTCCACTAATGAGCTACGCGTATCTGCAGTACGATCCATTTGGCCCAAGTCTTCCCATCGTGTAATGACAGTGTGCCTTCACCCCATGGTTCTCCCATTTTGGGCACAGGGTCCCTCGGGTATTTTCACCCTCTTCGACTTGCAACTTGAACACTTTCTTTAAGCGGTACTGCCACTGAGACTTCCATTTCTTTTTCTTCTTATTAGAAGACTTGCATTCTCTTGATCGTATTATGTTATTATTTTAGATAATTCTGTTGAGGACAGTGAGTGTTCGGGTTTCAGATGAGGCTCTTTTCTTTTTGATCTCACAAGAAGGCTTGGCCTTATCTTTCTCTCTATCTATAAGTATAAGCACTTAGTGCCGGCCTTCCTGATTGGATCCTCTGTTCGCCCCCTCTTCCCAATAGGAATGGAAATCGACCCTTGCCCAGTTCGTGCTCCCCAATCGCCCCTCCCTGTCCCTTACTCGTCCTTTGAAAGCAGTCCCATCGCTATGCGCCGCACTTTATAGCGGGGTATAGAGGTTATAGAGCGGCTTTCTTCTGAATAGAGAGATAGGAGAAGGTAGCGCATCCACAGTAGAGAGAGATACCCTTCGGCTTCCTTCTGTGAGTGCTTTCTTCCAGCGAAACGAGGGTTCTCCCCTCAAAGTGAGATGGGACCCGGTCTTCTCGCGCGGCTTCGCGAAAGGGCCAACTTATTGATATGTTTGTCGATATGGAATTAGATCCCAAGGTTTCGACCATTCACTATCTAGAGAAAAGCCCCAACCTCGCGGCCTCCCCACCCACTTCTTATCCCTGGAGACCCTCCGTTCCGCATCTATCTATTCATTCCAATCCCGCTGGTCCATCCAATAACGAAATAGAGTGGTTTCCCAAAGACTCTGACAGAGCGGGACCGAGCTGTTTACTCTGATCAAGTGGTCCAGTGTTTTTTACAGGTTCCTGAAGCTTCAGAAGAACCGTGCGGCCACTTCACTTCTTGCCGCTTTCTCCGCTCAGACTACTAGAGCGTGTGAAGGTTGGACGCTCACTCACGACCGGATGGCCCTTGTTTTTAAGGTATGTAATGTATCTATCTGAATGAAAGGAACCCGATTTCGGGGTGCTATGCGCAGTGTTGAAAGGCAAGTTCTTGATTCTTGAATGGGATGGACCAAACTCTCATAAAAAGGTCGCCAAACCAAAGATCGAGGGGCTATGTAACGTAAGCGACCAGCCCTTCTTTCTGAATGAAAGAAAGAAGAAAGGAGGAGGAGATAAACCGAAGTCAGGGACGCCGCCCCCTCCTCCATTTTGCTCAGCTAGTCTTTCCAATTGATAGAGGTTTCTCGGAGGGGAAGGGGGGAGCGCTGCTAGGGGGGATTCGAGTCCTCACTGCTAGTAGTCAAACTACCAGCCGAACCAGGTTGAGTGATCGTGTAGACCCTCTTTTCATCATCCGAGGAGGATAAATCGCAAGAAGAGGTGTTCAGGCACGAACAAACGTAGCTCTCCGTAATAGCAGAGTCGCTATTACTCTCAGAACCACTATCGTCGACTTTGTCGTGGAATCGAATATTCCTAAGGTCGGTCTTTAGGTTTAAGTTTTCGTTGGTACCTATGACTCGTGTGCTTGTGCCTCGATTTGCTATGTAGCACGTGATGCGGTTTCGATTTACTTCGTGTCGAGGTTTTTTTTTCTTTCGAGTCCTATTCCATACTGGTAGCAAATACTACCCCTTCTGTGTCTCAGTTCTCTATCTTGAACCGAATCGATTCTCGATCAAGAGAATTTCCGTAGCAAAGATCTGCCCGTAGGTGAGTTCCGTGGTCGACACGTGCGGGAGCTTCTCGCGAACTAGGTCGGAGAATCCTCTCGGCAAGCCAGCAATAAATTTATCTTTCCAATTTGGCTAAGAAATTATCTTTATACCACTTGTCATCTTCAATCTGATTAATCCTAAGACTAAGATTAAGGAGATGGGCTCCACAAAAAAAAGTAAAGAACTATTGAAGAGAACAGTGCGTCGGCAGGATTCGGTTGTTGCTTTCCGTCCGGAGTAAGTAATACGTTTCCGTAGTCATCGATCTTGACAGAAGACTAAATCCTTCTCTTATCCATTTCCATTAAGGTCAGGCTGTTTTTGAATCCAAGAGTAAGCATTTGAAAGAAAAGGACCCTAATCGATTCGGGGTACGTGTTAACAAACAAAAAAATCTGCTGCTAGGGTTGAAGCCTTTTTTTTCCCTAAGTCAACAGGACTAGGCCTATTGTAGTAGGGAAGGCTATTGACTTTTTAGCCTTTGTAAAAAGAACATTCAACCTCCAGGATAAAATGAAAGTGAAAGAGGGGGAACCCCGTGTGAATATCAATCCCTGGTTCTGCAGACTCCTGAGCTATAAGGAAAACCCGATAGCGGAACCATCCAAATTCCCCTCCCTCCTGCTGATCCCGGTACGGAAACGGGTCTCCTACCAAAATGACTTCCTTTGAGTTCTCATAGAGTATCAAATGATAGAAAGTTGAGAAAGAGCCTTCGAAAGGATCCCAACAGTTGCCGAACAAACTCAAATGAGATTGGTGGTATATACATATCCTCAGTTGCATCGCGTTTTGGTCGACCTTTTCATTTCATTATCGAGTGCCATAAGGAACTTCACTACGGGAACAATAAAGACTTATGGAGAGATCCTTGGCGGAGTCAAAGCTTAATATGGCTTATAGCCCGGGTCATCTTAGTTTCACTTCGTTACGGGAATAGAAGACTTCCTCCAGTGCCCCTTCCAAGCAAAACATCGAGAGGTCAACGACTTCGATTTAGTACCGCTCCGTGGGCCCTTACTTCTATTGTTTCTGGAAGAAGAATCTCAAGATCTAGGGCTCATTTTTGTATGGAGATAAAGCCCTTGTTCAAGCGAGAACATCTGGAGGAGGATACTGATTGTCTAACCAATAAGGGATGGCAAGGTTGGGAATAGGCAGTCAAGTCTCGAAAAAAGAATGGAATTCCCAAGTTTAGACAGTTGTCCAGGTAAAGAAATACGGGGAAGGGGGAGAAAGGGTGGTCGTAGATCACCACAAAAAGAGACTAAAGCAAGTGTTGGATTCAAAGCCGGTGTTAAAGATTACAAATTTACTTATTATACTCCTTACTATGAAATCAAAGATACTGATATCTTGGCAGCATTCCGAGTAACTCCTCAACCTGGAGTTCCACCCGAGGAAGCAGGGGCCGCGGTAGCTGCCGAATCGTCTACTGGTACATGGACAACTGTGTGGACTGATGGACTTACCAGCCTAGCCTTGATCGTTACAAAGGACGATGCTACCACATTGAGTCCGTTGCTGGAGAATAAAAGAAATATATTGCTTATGTAGCTTACCCCTTAGACCTTTTTGAAGAAGGCTCTGTTACTAACATGTTTACTTCCATTGTGGGTAATGTATTTGGGTTCAAAGCCCTGCGCGCTCTACGTCTGGAGGATCTGCGAATCCCTCCTGCTTATTCAAGCAAGGGAAGGGAGGGCAGACGTTCAAGAAGTCGTGACATTAGATCTCACCCACCTTATCTGATCTTATGTCTTCGAGGGCATTGAGGAAAAGGCACAACACGCCAATGAAAAGAGAAACTAGCTCATCTATACGAGATCGTTTGACTTTCAAGTAGTGCTTGATTGAGGGATGAACCCCGAATCCGTACTTTCCGGTACTATGCCTACTCCCTTTTCCTTTTTCAAGTGGGTTGAACTCTTTCTAAGGCAAAAGGTGAAAGCAGACAGATCTTCTATTTAACTTAACAGAAAGCTAGGAATGCCCAATCCGTCAATCCCATAACTTTTCTTTCTTGCATTACGTCATTCACGTCTAGCTCACCCAATCACGCCCTACCCGCCTGAGAGGGAAATGCCGGGTCTAAACCTGGAGGAAGTTAATCAGAAGAGGTTCTTCCTAAAGGGATTGACCTAAGGCAAGGTTGACTTATCCTGGAGGAAGGTGTCTCAGGAAGAGAATACGCTGATGCCGCAAATCCGGTGTTATAGAATCCGCTGCTCTTGGTCTTGTTGGAATATCCGGAGGAAGAACAATTAAATCAGAATAAGCTGTTAATGAATTTCCTGAAGCAAGGGATAGCTTGTGCACAATTGAAAGAAAAGGGCGCGAAAAGGCCTCTTTCAAATAGGGGAATGGGAATGCCACCTGCTTCAACTCTTGCACTTGACTTCAAGCCGGGATTCATCTCGATAAATTACTTTTTCATCGACAGATGAGATGAGAGGGAATTCGCACATTCAACTGAATGCAATAAATCGTTTATATAAATAAGATTAGTTGAACTCTTACTGTGATCGTAACCGGTGCCGCTGTTCTTAGTCTCGAATCAGCCTGACCTTCTTCCTTTCCTGGCTTGGCTTGGTTGACTGAGAGATTCTTGGTGACTCTAAGCCAGAAAAAAGCCCTTAGCGGCCTTCGCTTTATGCCTTTCTAGTGCTAGTAGCAGTAGTAGTCTAAGCTCTTTCTTTGCAAGACAAGAATAGGGTGCAGCTTTTGTTGTGCTAGAATCAGCAATGGGACTCGAGGAAGGGGGAATCAGATCAATCTCTATCCATTTCTTTTTCATTTTTAATGTCCAGATGATAAGAATTTGTCAACTACTGGCACATCTTTAGGAACTGCATTTCTACCCTGTATGGTATGACCTAGCCGTCTTTACTCTTGTTTTTTAGCGGCTTTTCAGTCAGTTTGAAAGAGTTTGAGAAGAGAGATGATATGATAAAGATAGTTGAGGCTAGAGAATCAGCTGTTGGAGATAAAAAGAGAGGAATGAGATCTTTGGGTTTTTCCTATAATAGAATAAAAGCTCTTTGCATTTGAAGAAGAATAGTAATCCCTTTCATCAGCTCTTGCTTTTGGGGGAATAAGCTGGCTTTAAAGACCTTGCCCTGAAGTGAAGCATATAACAAAGAAAAAGTGAAAAGTAGCGATTTGAACTTCATACACAAAAGATGAAAGAATGCATTGAATTTGACTGCAAGAAAAGAGACTGAATAGAGAGGGAAGTAGGGGAGGGGATCAAGTCTATATAAACTTCCTTCAAGATCCACTTGGAAATAGAGTATTTAACGAACTCTCGTGAAGAGGTATGAAGCTAGAATCAATCTCACTTGGCAGACTATTTCAATCAACTTGAACTTCATGCATTGGATTTTGTGATCACTAGAAGTTCCTCTCCTCCAGCAAGTAGAAAGAATGCGGGCGATCAGATCTCCTGAGAAAGTGCAAGGATGACAAGAACTCTACCACCTTCCCCTCAAATCAGTCATTTTTGGTACAGCCTCTTAAGCACTTTATTTCAGAGGATAAGTTCCCTCTGCCTCTGGGCTACTCTCTTTTCTCTGAGGCCCAGATATTCTCTTGCTCGATCACTATTTAAAAGGGCCATGACAAGAAAGAATATGAATAGGAAAGCCCCTTCTCCCCTAGTATTCCCGGTAAGGTTATGGTTCGAGAAAAGATAAAATGAAAAGCGCGCTCTCTGAGAAGAAAAGGAGAATATAATGCTAAAATGCACTGCTAAAGCCCTTGCTTGGAATTCGGATAAGCAAAGGAGAGTACGAATTAGAGCCTCACATTGCATTGCATCACAACTGCGCACTTCCCCATATTCAAATCTCACCTTCCAGCAGCTCCATAAATTCCTAGGGATCGTAATCAATTAAATGTCAGACTCAAATTAAAGGAAGATCGATCTTTCTTCTTCAAGCTCATGAAAAAGAAGAATCCTCTAGCACGGACAGATGACCACAGAGCAAGAGAGCAGGGGTGAAAAAGCTTGAATCTTTGGCACATAACTTGCCACCAATCAATCTTCCGTACCAAAGGTAAAAAAATCTTGCAGACTGAAGAGAAAAATGCTATCATAAACAAGACGACAGAGGAAGCAGATACATCCTGCAGTCCACTTCACAGTGGGAAAGAAACTTATGCGGAGCCAAGAAATGAAGGTACACGAGAGTGCCGTACAACGAAGATCCCAGAAGAGAGCAATGGGTGAATGAAATCTCTATTGATGATCGAAAACGATATCGAGAAAAATGGCTACGAGCATGGTATGAAGGATACATACACAAGAGAGCCTTTTTTTTACTGACGTGACAGCCAGGAGACCTCAGCCGCAGCACGACAACAGTCAGAATGGATAGTCACTGAAGGAAGGATAACTTACTATCCAATCTTCCTCCCACGCTGCCATACAGAGAAGTCACTGCCGTCCCTGTAGTCAGATCTACCTACCGGGAACTCCGACAAAGAACCGGTCATCAAAAATCCAGAATGGACCAGTGCAGCACCTGAGGCAGTAGATTCCAGGCTCAAAGTCCAAAGATCGCCTTCAAAGGAAAATCTGTAGAAGACCAGCCAGAGAAGTCAGAAAAGACTGACTCATAAGATCAATTGACGATTCTGATGGACGAATTTGCTTTGTATAGGCGCCACTCATACTGAAAAACATTATTAGTATCCTCCACAAAAGGTGTTCGAAAACCAGAAGCCTGTGGCAGACTTCGCTGATAAACCTCTTCACGATTGCAGAGAGAACACTATTGAAAAATCTCATTGCGAGAAATTTACTTTTTTTTAAATAGGAACTCGCCTAGCCTATATGAATGGATTCCGAGATGAACCCTTGAGAAGGAATTTTTTCGTGTCTTAGGGCCTTGAAAGAATAGGTTTTTTGCATCAAGAGGCTGTGAGGAAATAAGTAACATAGTTAATGAGGAAGGGGTATGCATCTTATCATCTTCTATGATAGAATAAGAAACGAAAGAGAAAGACTGCACATGAATCTTACTCTAGAAATGCCTGTGGAATGTCCATCATCGAGAATAAGTCGATTCGCTGAAGCATAAAAGAGAAGGAAGAAGAGATCTTATTAGTTTAGTTAACCCTTGGCCCTTAGCATCTCAAGAATGCGCTCTTCTCAAGCGAATCCAAATAGGTGTTGGTTTGCGCAATGGAAGAAGAAGGGGTTGCGCACGAAGAAAACGATCTTTAGCAGACGGAATATAGCAGACATGATCAATAATTAAAAAGAGGACAAGGGATGCTTGTTCGACCTTCGGGATAAACGCTCTTTGAATGGGTTCTTTGACAGATTTCCTTTCCGTTGCGCCCCTTGCCTTTCTTACTGGATTTCCAGTTGATGGGGAAGGCTTGGCAAAGAAGCTTGTGTCGGAAGAGAAGTGGAAAACAAAGCTGTTCGGGCTTAACCTGAACCTGATTGCCCTAGTAGGAGTCAGAATAAGGTTGAGGCTTGAAGACAAGCAACTGACATCTCGGATCTTGCCATTGCCAGGAGCATGGATGCCGAGAATGCCCTCAGTCTATGTCTGTCTATATAGGCTTTAAGGAAAAAGAAAAAGGCAAGTACCAAAAAAAAAGAAAGGCTTTTAAGGTTGACCCACAAACGCCTGGGAACTGCTTCATCTGAGTTAGAAACCACGTATGCATCCCTCGGTCTTAGTGACCGGAGATATAACCCTGCAAATACATTTACGGATTGGTATTAAAGCTCCGTCCTGAACTAAATAATAAATATTTCCACTAATATCTTTTCTCAAAGCTTGTCAAGATCACTTTCTGCAAATGATGTGAAGAATACTTCTAACGGATGTAGGTTACCTCCTTCTTGTTTGACCGAGGTTAGTAGAACCTTGGGAGTCGGTTGCTCTTCGACAGCAACTCTATCTGCTCCGGGCCCATGATACCATGATCACTTTGTCCGATTGAAAAGCTTATGATCCATCTTTATGAGGAATCCTCCTTTAGCGGCTAGCTACCGGTGTAGTGATTTTGGGGTCCTTTCGATTCTCTCGAAATGCCGAACAGGAGTTCATTCTGTCAATATTCAGAGTGGAGGGTCTTATTTTCTTTTTTAAGAAAGGAGGTAGGTTGTTGCTCCGAGACTGCTATAACCAGATGGAGTGATTGGCTTTCCGAATCGTCTCAAAAAGGTTCCTCCCAATACCAACTCTGCGAACCATACTTTGCCGGATTCCCCACTCATAAAGAGAAGAGCGTACACCTTTGAAAATCTATCTTCTAGGCCGGGGGGTTTGTCCATTGGGATTGGGGAACGGGAAGTAGGCCTTCGGGTAACTAGAGATAACCTGCGACGCTTGGAAGTTTCTACTGCTCGCCTTGAGCTTTGTTCGGTACATACTATTCGGACTGACTACTTTCCTATTGATTTCTATTGGAAGACGGGAGCGTCTAGCCATTGAATAAGGCATTTAGCAGAGCTGGCGGAATTAGCAAGACCGTTCTGCAGGAGTACCGGCTTGAGAACCGGACTGAACTGGGACGTTATCAGGAGTGGCTTACTGCTCACCAAAGTGAAATAGCGTTGACACTGAAAGCGGGCTCTAGAGCACTGCGACATTGGTGCGCGGTAAATAAGATGGCACGACGATCTATATGGAAGGGCAACAAGACTGGCTCGGGAACTGAAATGGATGCGCAAGGGTAGTAACCATGCGAAAACAACGTTCAGGACTACGGAGTTGGCCTCCCGAGGAAATGACTATCCTTATTACTACAGGATAGGCTTAAGCGGAGTTGCACGCCCCGCCGAGGAACCTGCGGACGATGGAGCGAAACGATGCAGAACGGGAAGTAGGCTCAGTGATTCGTCGGAATTGTAACCTCTCATGGCTTCGGAGGGGCAAAGTCAATCTGAGTAGAGTAATCGGACCTTACTTAGGCCCACCTCCCTGGCCGAATTCGAAGTGCTCGGATGAGACAAATGCAGACGGATTGCTCGTTGAAAGCAGAGGAGGAGTTAACAGGACGGGGAGACTGCTTCAAGCCATACAAGGACTTCTTCACTAGTAGTAAAAAGGGAAGTTATATACGATTGTCAGTCTTATTGATTCATTATCAGTTACTTCATTGGAAGTCAAAACTACCAAGTAGACATCTAGACATTCACAACTCCGCTTTTTTCCTCCTCCTTGAGTCACTCAACTGAATCTGGGCGTTCCAAAGATCCCGTTCCCAGCTTTTTCCAGAGACGGCTGGCAGTTATGGAGCGATTTCCCTCCGGCGGAACTCGTGCAAGGGTTGAGCCGGCGTAGACAGATTTGATCGATTTGAGAATACTTGAGAAAGGCGCTTTCCCCCTCTTAATCTCCCGTGGCTCACAGGTTACCTTCACCCTGTGTGAGAGAAAGGAACCCCCGAGGTTATGTGAAATAAGCTACCATTAGCTTGAAGAACTGAGATAGTATGCTATGCGCAGACTGACTTGCTGCTTGCTTTCTTTGATGAATTGATGAGTGAAGGGCGATGCCAGTCGATTTAGACTCTGATTCCTACATACCAGACTTTGATCAATCATACATGATAGGAGAGAAATCGTCTGATTAAGAAAGAAGGGTTCCCCCTCTCGCTAATACAATACGGGGATAACCCTGACATTACCCCTTAATCAATTCCCGTCTTCTCTAGTGGGAATTAAGATCCCGAATAACTAAATAGCGTCAGTGAGGATGCCCATGCCCAGTAGCTTCTCTTTCAGCTTCTTAACCGCGTGGAGCGGAAGAGAGGGAATAGCTGGCTGATAGGTGCCCAGGCCGGGACATCATTCGTTTCTCCTCCTCTAGCTGCTGGCGAGGGACAATCGACCGATCCCTGGAACCACATTTATACGTATATGGATAGATAGATAGCGACTCTTCCTCTTGATGACGAGGGACGGAAAGAGAATAAGCTTTCATCGGAATAGGAATATCCGAACTTCAAAGGCAAGAGACGAAGAGACAATAAATTCATTTCCAGACCATGAAAGGATCGGATCGAAGGGAGGTTGAAAAGCTGTTACAGAATAAGCTGCTCTTCTTTCATAAGCAAATGTACTTGGTGGGTAGGGCATTCTATTCTAAAGGCATTCATTTCATCATCGCCTGGCTCAGGGGAAATTACTATCAGTTCTTACGAACTGCCTTTCCCATCTCTAAAGTAAAGGTAGTTGATCCGAGGACCTACCTGTTCTTCCTCGCCCAGAAGGTCATGTCGGGACCAGGGAAGCTTCATGGCATTGTTCCGGGGTAAGGTTATCAAGATTCAAAGGAAAGACAATAAATAGTAATAGTAGAAGAGAGAGATCCCACTAGCTTGGCAGTAGGACTTGTTTCAGCTATTCACAAGGATTGCTCAATTAGAGGTAGGCGTGGTAGCATGGTTGTGTTGACTTCTGCTTCCGAAATAAGAATACGAATTGCTTTTCTCTTGCGAGAATGCCTTCCATGCCAAGCAGCAGGGTTGAAGGAATAAGACTGCAGGTGTGTGTGGTATAACTCTTATCTGTTCGCTCCTGTCGACTCTGAACTCATGGTGGAGGATGGGCTACTAACTAGATTAGACGTGGAAAGGAACCTCAGAAAAGAGGGTCGGGGGTGGTACAGAGACTACAACGAGTTCTGTTACCCGGTTCCGCTCTTCTAATAGAATCTGTTCTTTCGAGGTGATCGCTCTCATAAAGCTCCGTTGAGGCGACGACCAATATGAGTCTCGACGACTGTGGACTACAGGTGAAGGCTAACGTCATGTCGTAGTCACTTACAGTTAGGGGAGCTAGCTTGTTGACTTCCCCAGAAAAATGTGTCATAGACAAGTTATTTAAAGAGGCAGGATCAATACCGAAAGACGAAAGAAGCCAGTAGTACCTGCTTTAGTTGACCCTGTAGGCATACCAGAGAGACACAACCAGAGAGAGCGACTAAAAAAAGCCTAGTTAGAGTCTCGACTCACTGCAAGCTGCTTCCCCAACCTTCAAACCGAAAGAAGAGTTCTCTGCCCCAGGTGTAAAGTCATTGTAGTTACCTAAAGTTCCACACATAAAATGCCGTCGGCATCTCCTACTTGCTACAATTGCTTTAGAGCGCGAGCAGCAAGGAAAGGGCAGTAAGTGCGAACGAAAAGGGAAGGGCATGACAGAAGGGAGATAGACCTCCTATAAGCATTATTCTCTTTTGAGGTAACTTGCTGACTCTGATATGATTAGTTCCGTGGGCTAGTAAGATCACTATTAAGGTGAGGGTCCGAATGAGGCTCAATCTTTCACTATACTCCTAAATAGAGTCGCAGGTAGTCTTCCATACATTCAGATTTTAAGCACCTACTGGGGAATCGGCTTGCAAGGAAAATCTTGATCGAAGGTCCCTCTATTTCCCTCCATCTCCGGCTAGAAAAGGATGTATGGGTCACACTTTGATGTCTCACTGGTTTAGATACGACGAGATTATCATCAAAGTTCGGGAGTCTCAACCTGAATACCTCACCGGAAGGTGAAACATGAGCCACATTCAGCGAAGAGTTGCAGGTCTGTGTCACCTTAATGCATTATAAATTGCAAAGGTAAATTACAAACATAAACTTAAATTCTATAGGTTAGATTTATTAATTAAGAATTTGTAAGACTACTGTAATTAGGGATACTTATTCATTTTGTGTTTGGTGTAGTCTTTTGAAGGCTTTAGGGGCGCCTCAAGCAGTGCAGGAGAGGAGTATACATTGCTAGAGGAGAGTCGTTTTTGGACACCCAAGCTTTGCAGCCACTTGCGGCAGAATTTCCAAATATAGTTAGTATGGAGATGTTAGCACAAGAAGGCGAACTTTCACCATATATCAATAAGTCCTCCGCTCCGGCTGCTATTGACTACATTGTCTCACTGAGCAGCAATGTCTTTGTACCTTCTCATGGAGGAAACATGGGCCGAATCATGCAGGTAAGTGCCCAATAAATTTCATACTAGCTACTTCCACGAATAGACTGTTAGGCACCCCTAAGTATCGCATTATTTGTGAGAGTTCAGCCATTTAACAAAGAAAGACGGACTCTCCTGCTTGAACTGATAGCTATTGCGAATCAAGCTTGAGAAAAGAGAGGAAAACCTTGTTCACTCAGAGTTATTTCTGAAACAGAAGACCCGAGTTGCTGGTATTGTTAATCAGATTATAAGGAATGGAGATAACATCACAGATAAAAAATAGTTGAAAAAAGTTGGAATTAAAAGCACATAGGGAAAGCATGAATTAATACGTAGGAAAGGGCTTGGGCTACTAATCCGATAGATAGATGAATCAATGAATTGAACCGCTGGAAATGATTCATATTCTTGTGAGCCAGCCTTGTTTATCTATGCCTACCTGAAACCACCCCTCTTAGGGGGTGTACACAGACCTGCGAGATAGTCATTCAACCATCGCTCCTTTAGCTACACATGGTGTGTCATGCAAACTGTAATTGAGAAATTGGGTATTAGCAGTTTCATTTCGATGTACATCAATGATTGGAATTCCTGCCTAAGGATAGGACGCTCCCCTTCGCTTCAGTGTCTTTCCCAGCTCTCGAGGCATAGGAATCTGCTCCCAGCCGCCCGTCAAAAGGTGGGTGCTCCCCAATTCTCGCATCTTTCGTTCAACTCCAACTATGCAAATAAAAGAGTAGATCATCCTGGCAAACCACCTTCGTAAACAGAAGAATGTAAAGTCTCCGCTCCGCCTCTAGAATTCTCTCATTCTTAACAGCCCGAGAAAATCCAAGCCAGTCTTTCGATCCTTGTCCGATACAGCAGCTGGATCCCCGCCTTTCCAATCTTCCTCTATAAATTCTCTTTTGAATGGATAGATGTATTCTTTTAAGTAAGGCACGAGTCTCGGGCCCGGAATAAGCGGTTTTTTTTCCAAATGCCGCAGAAGGAAGAGAAGTGGGAAAAGAAGCTGCTCTCCTAACCGATACCGGTGGTGGAGGACGTTAATCAGTAGCAGCTGTTGATGGAATAGAAGCTCTTCCTCTTCGAGTATACGGTTTTTGAAAGCTAACTTCATGCCTAAGCCCTGTTACAGTAAGAAAGGAAACTGTGATCGCATCCGCTCCCCCTCTTGCTTTTTCAACCAAAAATCCCGAGAATAGTCAGATCAGGGGGAAGGGGGTGCTATAGCCCTTGTTCAAGAATGGCTTTTGTTCAATCAGACACTCTTAGAAGGCTCTCGTAACCCTTGCTTGGCTCTTTCCTGTTGATGCGGATTACGTCTGACCTTCTTATCCGTCGATTGCTATTATGGAGAGAGGGAGAACGGGGCTGACTCCGAAACCAACGGCTAGGCTAGGTAGCAGTTCATTCGAGCTCCTTGTAGCAGTAGGAGGAGATATTCCCTCGACGTTTATAGGGACTTTTGGCACCTCGATCAATATCCTATCACACAGGTAAGAAAGAGGGTTCCCTATTCACTCTACCTTCAAGACCAATCGAAGAGCCTACAAGACTGCAAAGAGAGGAAAGAATCGTAAGCTTTTTTTAAAGGCCTTACCACAGTAAAGAAAAGATCGGAGCTTATGGCTTGGTTCCGAAATGGAATGATGCGAAAGATGGAAGTACATTCCCCCCTCCTGGGGCTTCCACACCACCTCCAATGAGAGAGAAAAGGAAGAGTCGGAAGAGGTACAAGAAACAAATCGACCTTTCGGGCGGCCGAGGTAAAAGAAAGAAAAGAACCGGCAATCAAATGAAAAGAAGTGCCTAACTCGAAAATGCAACTTCTCCGACTAAACCATAGGCAAATCCTTCTACACAGCAAGGGAAATGGTCCTTACTTAGACAACTCAAAGAAAACAATGACAGTTTTCCAAGCCTAACAAACGAAATTTCCGGCAATGATGCCAAAGGCTCTTATTCCGGCCAAGACTTGGACGACTTGGAAATGTGATAGCTGAATAGCTCAGCCCTCTCTACGCCTTCAACAATGAGATTTCAAAAGACGATTCTTTCTCCACTGCTTCCTGAACTGGGTTGGTTAAAGAACTCTCTTTCAAGTCCCTGAGGAACATCGCTTGCATCTCTTTAGTTCGAATGCTTTTCTGCTTTGAAAACTTATCTCATCTTAGAAAGACTTCTGTCTTACCCAAATCTTTAGCCTTTAGCACCGTCTTCTCTTTATCCAAAAAACCTGCAATCTGTCACGACGGCAGAGAGAAATGAATTGAAAATTACTGCACACATGCTATATCTTCGATTTAATTAAGCAAGCCAGCGCGTCGGTAATCAGACTGAGACTACTTTGATTTTTAATGTGTCTTCTGGATCATCGAATGAAAGTGCCAATTCAGGTGGAGAATCGGGGGGAGTCTTCCTCTAGCTCTTAATCCTTGGCTACGTTTCGAAATGTGATTGCAGCCGAGAACGAGACTGAGATCTATCAGCGGATCAAAAATCTCGAGAATGTCCATTATTACAGCATTCCGCCCCACGGCGAGTATGAAGCCATAGTAAGACATCATTTCGATCAAGCAATCAATGTCAACAATTTTCGAGAAGAGTATTTTGAACTCCAAGTTTTAGAACGCAAGGGCCTATTGCAAGATAGGCTCCAGAATCTAATGCTCGCTGAGCGGAATATCGAGCGCATTATGGAATTGTCACCCTATACCGATGTAAGAAAAGAGGTCGTAAGTTGCAGAAAACTGCTCCCTGAGTATGTGTTTGGATTGGAGGTCAGGATACCATAAGAATGGAAACCGAGGATTGCATAGAACTGCTTTTACTACTCTGGTCACTATGACTTCCTACCCTTTGGTCTAACTAAAGCTCCCTCAACTTTTCACAGTCTAATTAATGAGATCTTTCTTAGCCATTAGGACAGGGCAGATGAAATGCTTTTACGAAAACTAGCGCTTCAGTGTGCCAAGGTTAAGTTAGAAAGTTCATCATAGAAGGAAGAATCAGTCTGGGCTTTTCTGTCTGTTTGATATTATATAAAGTACCAATCCTAGCAGTGAGGGATGGTATTCCTTATATAAATAGATCTTCCCCTCGCTCTTTCATTCCAGTCAGCGGGGAACCAACTAATCAAATATATGTATTAACGAATAGCCAAAGAGGGAAGGAAGAAGTCACTAGCCGGTCTAGAATAACCTACTTCCGGCCGGATAAAGCGATGATAAAGCGATAAGGCAAGGGTGCATGGTACCTTTCTCTTAAAAGGAGAAGACTTGGCTAATACGTGGATGTTAGTAGGGTCCCAAGTATACCTTTCTTTCAGTGGGCCTATCTCAATAATTGGACTAGCGCAGTTGTAGGAAGACCTTTAATAAGAAAAGTTTCCTGAGCTAGGGTAGTGAAATAACTAAGACCTTTCTAATCTCTTGCAGCCAGTTTAGATTCTCTTTCTGCTGACCTTCCCGGTACCTTCGAGTCGAGGAGGTCCATCCGAGCGAGTTGAAGTTTTGATTCTAGTAAGACTCTTTTTTTGTTGGAGTAGCTTTTGTTTTGTTTGGCTTTCTGGACGATTTATTGGCTTCTTATATCCCGTAAGGGAGTTTGAAGTATTTCCATTGGATCCACCCTACCAGTCCTAGTGGGATTTCTTTATTCTTTAGTTAGGTGAACTTTCTTTCCCTGAGGTTGGAGGTTCATTTGTAGTTTTTTTCCTGAGGATTGAATTCCCTTGTGCCTTTCCTGCGGTAGGAGGTCTATCCCCTCCAGTTTCCATTGATATAGTAGTAGTTACAGTGCCCGTAACAGGGAACGTCCATCTTAGGGCTGTTCCATAGTCTTCCTTAAGGGAAAGCAAGCGAATAGTTTCATACGAGTGCCCCTTTTTACAGCCCTTTTTCATTCCCTCTTCTCTTCCTTAGACAAGTAGTAAGATTCTATATAGGTAAAAAACTGGATCTGGGGTTGGGCTACCTTCACTCCCGAGATATTATACAAGAGGTGAAATGGCACCAAGAGAGAAGTCATCCTCCGGCCATAATAATCTATTTAGGCGCAATAGTAGTCAATTTAAGAGATTTCCAGCCAGGGGAGGGGCGAGAGAGAATGGCGGGGTCGGAAGCCACGGATGCCCTTGCACAGTATTAGTATTCTCAAAGTAATATCAGTAGTTGGAGCGAGGGACCAGCGCTCGCGTCGGTAACGAACAGAGTTAAGGGAATGGTTATTCCTGAGTTGGTTAATTCATTTCCCCGTTGTTGTTATTGAGTGAATCGATCTGTGCTGTTAGCGCAGTTGTTGGTTAGTGAATAGATACCTTTTCTGTTCTTGCTTAGTTCATCGATCTGGATTTTAGTACTTTCTGTGTTCAGCATTTTTTTTTTAGTAGCTAGTAGCGCACCCGAAGGAAGTCAGTACTCACCCTCCAAGTAGCTAGCAGGCTCAGTAGAGAAAGGAAATGTGAATGTTGTAAGTCAATACAAAATATCTTCTCTAAGGCCGAGTTTGAGTTTTATACTAGTAAATCCATTTAAAAACTTGTTGGAGGCGGGATAAGTCAATTAACTGCCTTTAAAAAGCATGAAAATAAGCGTTTTCACGAAATGATTGGATCACGAGTTTGAGGTCATTTTAGTAAATAGAAAGAAGAAAATGGGATTGTTGCTCTTGAAAAGCGAGCACTATACTCTTTCTTAGAAAACAGAATCCGAATCAACTAAGTCAAGCCTAATCACTCACTACGAAGAAGTGAAGAAAGCCCAATATCTCATTGGGGGGTGCTCCCGTGCCTT
>JAREIK010006875.1:0-17500 GCA_029783825.1 Sapria himalayana | reverse complement strand
CTTTCCTATGCCGTTGCTGGGTCAGCTCTCTCCTATCTCATGTTGCTATTTTAGCTGTCATTTCCGTTATGTTACATATTTTTATGTTTCTTTGACCCGGGCAAGGGAAAGACATAAAGGTTAGTTCTTCGATGACCCTTGGCATGGCATAGTTCAGATTGAACGAAGAGGGGAGTATCGGACCTACGGAGACTTTCTTCTAATCCCAACTCACCCCCTATTTTAATTTAATAAGGCTGGAAAGAAGATAAAACAGAAGAAAGAAAGACCGATCGAGGAAAGGAACATCCCGTAGAATTGTCCCAAGGAACGGAGGAGAACAGCCGGGCACTTCTCCTACAGCTATGAGTGAAACCCATTCGATAGCGGATTCCCATGCCGACCCAATATCAATACATGGAGGTAGTGTAGATCGAGTGAAAGAAGATAAGGCAGGGCAAGGCAGAGAAAGACGGATAGCTCGGGCCTACTGAGTAAGGCGAGAGCACTAAAGATCATTCGATTGGTTGTTCCCCTCTCTATTGGAAAACCAAAAAATGGCACTTTCCCCGTGAGTAGCATGTCAAAAACGAGGAATTGAGATCCCACCTATATTAAAAGTCTTTTTGCCATCTTTTGAGGGTTCCTCCCTTGGAGATCAATAGCTTCGGGAAATCGACATTGACTCAAAAAAGATAATAGGGGTAGGGGGGCGCTAAAGTTCAATTTCGAGGTTCCTCTATGGAGTGAAATCGACTTCGTCACTTTTGCCAGCGAGATCAAACAATTTCAAGATTGACATACCTTCCTTAAGTAAAACAGGGCCAGTAAATTTTACAAATTGGTGGCACGAAAAGTCTCATGATTGGAACGATCGGTCACGTAGGGAGGAGCTCCTTCACTCTGATCGATCCATGGAAGTTGCGGGTCGAGGTGAATGAAAGAGACAAAAGACAGGACCAAGCTATAGGGATGTTTCCACCCGTCTTGCTTTTTTCTTTGCTCCATATCTAGGTAGGAGAAGGAAACCAGACAAACCATTTATTGTCTGGTCCAGGTCGATCAATGGTTGTGCTTGAAGCCTTCTTCTCTGTATCAGGCAACAAGAGGAACGAGTATGATGGACATCTTGCTTGAAGCTCTGTTCCTAGCACCAAACAAGCCAAACCGAACCATATCGAGAGGGAGGAGAGAGATATAGGGATTGAGGACGCGGATCGGAATGCTATTTTTCTGTTTGTGGATCAATTGAATTGGGTCAGCTAGTCAACAAGGAGAAGGAAGAGATCAAGTACGGGATGTTCCAATCGATACTTGTTTGAAGCCTTTGTCCGTCAAACATAAGAGAGATATTTGATTGCCATGGAAGGTTGCACTCGAAAGCCCTATTCCACCTATCTAAAATTGCTTTATTAATGCTCTCTTCTTCTGTCTGTCTAACGCCCATGCCTTCCCCTCCGGAAAGGTTATTCCCCTTTCTACAAAGCCTACTCCGTTGCATTCCCTTTCCACTGTCTAGTTCCGATTTGCCTTCGCCCTTAGCTTGCCACTTGGAGGCCAGGTACTCCTCTAGGCATACTAGACGAGCAAAGAAAAATAGCTATGGAAAGGAGCTACAACGTGCATGCTTTCGTTGATAGGCTTCACTCATTAATGAAGAAAACTGCGCTGTTCGAACCTCGGAACCATACGATACCTCGATCCTACTCTGGAGCCCAATCTCTATCGAAAGCATGAGTGGTTGTACTCCACTAATGAGCTACGCGTATCTGCAGTACGATCCATTTGGCCCAAGTCTTCCCATCGTGTAATGACAGTGTGCCTTCACCCCATGGTTCTCCCATTTTGGGCACAGGGTCCCTCGGGTATTTTCACCCTCTTCGACTTGCAACTTGAACACTTTCTTTAAGCGGTACTGCCACTGAGACTTCCATTTCTTTTTCTTCTTATTAGAAGACTTGCATTCTCTTGATCGTATTATGTTATTATTTTAGATAATTCTGTTGAGGACAGTGAGTGTTCGGGTTTCAGATGAGGCTCTTTTCTTTTTGATCTCACAAGAAGGCTTGGCCTTATCTTTCTCTCTATCTATAAGTATAAGCACTTAGTGCCGGCCTTCCTGATTGGATCCTCTGTTCGCCCCCTCTTCCCAATAGGAATGGAAATCGACCCTTGCCCAGTTCGTGCTCCCCAATCGCCCCTCCCTGTCCCTTACTCGTCCTTTGAAAGCAGTCCCATCGCTATGCGCCGCACTTTATAGCGGGGTATAGAGGTTATAGAGCGGCTTTCTTCTGAATAGAGAGATAGGAGAAGGTAGCGCATCCACAGTAGAGAGAGATACCCTTCGGCTTCCTTCTGTGAGTGCTTTCTTCCAGCGAAACGAGGGTTCTCCCCTCAAAGTGAGATGGGACCCGGTCTTCTCGCGCGGCTTCGCGAAAGGGCCAACTTATTGATATGTTTGTCGATATGGAATTAGATCCCAAGGTTTCGACCATTCACTATCTAGAGAAAAGCCCCAACCTCGCGGCCTCCCCACCCACTTCTTATCCCTGGAGACCCTCCGTTCCGCATCTATCTATTCATTCCAATCCCGCTGGTCCATCCAATAACGAAATAGAGTGGTTTCCCAAAGACTCTGACAGAGCGGGACCGAGCTGTTTACTCTGATCAAGTGGTCCAGTGTTTTTTACAGGTTCCTGAAGCTTCAGAAGAACCGTGCGGCCACTTCACTTCTTGCCGCTTTCTCCGCTCAGACTACTAGAGCGTGTGAAGGTTGGACGCTCACTCACGACCGGATGGCCCTTGTTTTTAAGGTATGTAATGTATCTATCTGAATGAAAGGAACCCGATTTCGGGGTGCTATGCGCAGTGTTGAAAGGCAAGTTCTTGATTCTTGAATGGGATGGACCAAACTCTCATAAAAAGGTCGCCAAACCAAAGATCGAGGGGCTATGTAACGTAAGCGACCAGCCCTTCTTTCTGAATGAAAGAAAGAAGAAAGGAGGAGGAGATAAACCGAAGTCAGGGACGCCGCCCCCTCCTCCATTTTGCTCAGCTAGTCTTTCCAATTGATAGAGGTTTCTCGGAGGGGAAGGGGGGAGCGCTGCTAGGGGGGATTCGAGTCCTCACTGCTAGTAGTCAAACTACCAGCCGAACCAGGTTGAGTGATCGTGTAGACCCTCTTTTCATCATCCGAGGAGGATAAATCGCAAGAAGAGGTGTTCAGGCACGAACAAACGTAGCTCTCCGTAATAGCAGAGTCGCTATTACTCTCAGAACCACTATCGTCGACTTTGTCGTGGAATCGAATATTCCTAAGGTCGGTCTTTAGGTTTAAGTTTTCGTTGGTACCTATGACTCGTGTGCTTGTGCCTCGATTTGCTATGTAGCACGTGATGCGGTTTCGATTTACTTCGTGTCGAGGTTTTTTTTTCTTTCGAGTCCTATTCCATACTGGTAGCAAATACTACCCCTTCTGTGTCTCAGTTCTCTATCTTGAACCGAATCGATTCTCGATCAAGAGAATTTCCGTAGCAAAGATCTGCCCGTAGGTGAGTTCCGTGGTCGACACGTGCGGGAGCTTCTCGCGAACTAGGTCGGAGAATCCTCTCGGCAAGCCAGCAATAAATTTATCTTTCCAATTTGGCTAAGAAATTATCTTTATACCACTTGTCATCTTCAATCTGATTAATCCTAAGACTAAGATTAAGGAGATGGGCTCCACAAAAAAAAGTAAAGAACTATTGAAGAGAACAGTGCGTCGGCAGGATTCGGTTGTTGCTTTCCGTCCGGAGTAAGTAATACGTTTCCGTAGTCATCGATCTTGACAGAAGACTAAATCCTTCTCTTATCCATTTCCATTAAGGTCAGGCTGTTTTTGAATCCAAGAGTAAGCATTTGAAAGAAAAGGACCCTAATCGATTCGGGGTACGTGTTAACAAACAAAAAAATCTGCTGCTAGGGTTGAAGCCTTTTTTTTCCCTAAGTCAACAGGACTAGGCCTATTGTAGTAGGGAAGGCTATTGACTTTTTAGCCTTTGTAAAAAGAACATTCAACCTCCAGGATAAAATGAAAGTGAAAGAGGGGGAACCCCGTGTGAATATCAATCCCTGGTTCTGCAGACTCCTGAGCTATAAGGAAAACCCGATAGCGGAACCATCCAAATTCCCCTCCCTCCTGCTGATCCCGGTACGGAAACGGGTCTCCTACCAAAATGACTTCCTTTGAGTTCTCATAGAGTATCAAATGATAGAAAGTTGAGAAAGAGCCTTCGAAAGGATCCCAACAGTTGCCGAACAAACTCAAATGAGATTGGTGGTATATACATATCCTCAGTTGCATCGCGTTTTGGTCGACCTTTTCATTTCATTATCGAGTGCCATAAGGAACTTCACTACGGGAACAATAAAGACTTATGGAGAGATCCTTGGCGGAGTCAAAGCTTAATATGGCTTATAGCCCGGGTCATCTTAGTTTCACTTCGTTACGGGAATAGAAGACTTCCTCCAGTGCCCCTTCCAAGCAAAACATCGAGAGGTCAACGACTTCGATTTAGTACCGCTCCGTGGGCCCTTACTTCTATTGTTTCTGGAAGAAGAATCTCAAGATCTAGGGCTCATTTTTGTATGGAGATAAAGCCCTTGTTCAAGCGAGAACATCTGGAGGAGGATACTGATTGTCTAACCAATAAGGGATGGCAAGGTTGGGAATAGGCAGTCAAGTCTCGAAAAAAGAATGGAATTCCCAAGTTTAGACAGTTGTCCAGGTAAAGAAATACGGGGAAGGGGGAGAAAGGGTGGTCGTAGATCACCACAAAAAGAGACTAAAGCAAGTGTTGGATTCAAAGCCGGTGTTAAAGATTACAAATTTACTTATTATACTCCTTACTATGAAATCAAAGATACTGATATCTTGGCAGCATTCCGAGTAACTCCTCAACCTGGAGTTCCACCCGAGGAAGCAGGGGCCGCGGTAGCTGCCGAATCGTCTACTGGTACATGGACAACTGTGTGGACTGATGGACTTACCAGCCTAGCCTTGATCGTTACAAAGGACGATGCTACCACATTGAGTCCGTTGCTGGAGAATAAAAGAAATATATTGCTTATGTAGCTTACCCCTTAGACCTTTTTGAAGAAGGCTCTGTTACTAACATGTTTACTTCCATTGTGGGTAATGTATTTGGGTTCAAAGCCCTGCGCGCTCTACGTCTGGAGGATCTGCGAATCCCTCCTGCTTATTCAAGCAAGGGAAGGGAGGGCAGACGTTCAAGAAGTCGTGACATTAGATCTCACCCACCTTATCTGATCTTATGTCTTCGAGGGCATTGAGGAAAAGGCACAACACGCCAATGAAAAGAGAAACTAGCTCATCTATACGAGATCGTTTGACTTTCAAGTAGTGCTTGATTGAGGGATGAACCCCGAATCCGTACTTTCCGGTACTATGCCTACTCCCTTTTCCTTTTTCAAGTGGGTTGAACTCTTTCTAAGGCAAAAGGTGAAAGCAGACAGATCTTCTATTTAACTTAACAGAAAGCTAGGAATGCCCAATCCGTCAATCCCATAACTTTTCTTTCTTGCATTACGTCATTCACGTCTAGCTCACCCAATCACGCCCTACCCGCCTGAGAGGGAAATGCCGGGTCTAAACCTGGAGGAAGTTAATCAGAAGAGGTTCTTCCTAAAGGGATTGACCTAAGGCAAGGTTGACTTATCCTGGAGGAAGGTGTCTCAGGAAGAGAATACGCTGATGCCGCAAATCCGGTGTTATAGAATCCGCTGCTCTTGGTCTTGTTGGAATATCCGGAGGAAGAACAATTAAATCAGAATAAGCTGTTAATGAATTTCCTGAAGCAAGGGATAGCTTGTGCACAATTGAAAGAAAAGGGCGCGAAAAGGCCTCTTTCAAATAGGGGAATGGGAATGCCACCTGCTTCAACTCTTGCACTTGACTTCAAGCCGGGATTCATCTCGATAAATTACTTTTTCATCGACAGATGAGATGAGAGGGAATTCGCACATTCAACTGAATGCAATAAATCGTTTATATAAATAAGATTAGTTGAACTCTTACTGTGATCGTAACCGGTGCCGCTGTTCTTAGTCTCGAATCAGCCTGACCTTCTTCCTTTCCTGGCTTGGCTTGGTTGACTGAGAGATTCTTGGTGACTCTAAGCCAGAAAAAAGCCCTTAGCGGCCTTCGCTTTATGCCTTTCTAGTGCTAGTAGCAGTAGTAGTCTAAGCTCTTTCTTTGCAAGACAAGAATAGGGTGCAGCTTTTGTTGTGCTAGAATCAGCAATGGGACTCGAGGAAGGGGGAATCAGATCAATCTCTATCCATTTCTTTTTCATTTTTAATGTCCAGATGATAAGAATTTGTCAACTACTGGCACATCTTTAGGAACTGCATTTCTACCCTGTATGGTATGACCTAGCCGTCTTTACTCTTGTTTTTTAGCGGCTTTTCAGTCAGTTTGAAAGAGTTTGAGAAGAGAGATGATATGATAAAGATAGTTGAGGCTAGAGAATCAGCTGTTGGAGATAAAAAGAGAGGAATGAGATCTTTGGGTTTTTCCTATAATAGAATAAAAGCTCTTTGCATTTGAAGAAGAATAGTAATCCCTTTCATCAGCTCTTGCTTTTGGGGGAATAAGCTGGCTTTAAAGACCTTGCCCTGAAGTGAAGCATATAACAAAGAAAAAGTGAAAAGTAGCGATTTGAACTTCATACACAAAAGATGAAAGAATGCATTGAATTTGACTGCAAGAAAAGAGACTGAATAGAGAGGGAAGTAGGGGAGGGGATCAAGTCTATATAAACTTCCTTCAAGATCCACTTGGAAATAGAGTATTTAACGAACTCTCGTGAAGAGGTATGAAGCTAGAATCAATCTCACTTGGCAGACTATTTCAATCAACTTGAACTTCATGCATTGGATTTTGTGATCACTAGAAGTTCCTCTCCTCCAGCAAGTAGAAAGAATGCGGGCGATCAGATCTCCTGAGAAAGTGCAAGGATGACAAGAACTCTACCACCTTCCCCTCAAATCAGTCATTTTTGGTACAGCCTCTTAAGCACTTTATTTCAGAGGATAAGTTCCCTCTGCCTCTGGGCTACTCTCTTTTCTCTGAGGCCCAGATATTCTCTTGCTCGATCACTATTTAAAAGGGCCATGACAAGAAAGAATATGAATAGGAAAGCCCCTTCTCCCCTAGTATTCCCGGTAAGGTTATGGTTCGAGAAAAGATAAAATGAAAAGCGCGCTCTCTGAGAAGAAAAGGAGAATATAATGCTAAAATGCACTGCTAAAGCCCTTGCTTGGAATTCGGATAAGCAAAGGAGAGTACGAATTAGAGCCTCACATTGCATTGCATCACAACTGCGCACTTCCCCATATTCAAATCTCACCTTCCAGCAGCTCCATAAATTCCTAGGGATCGTAATCAATTAAATGTCAGACTCAAATTAAAGGAAGATCGATCTTTCTTCTTCAAGCTCATGAAAAAGAAGAATCCTCTAGCACGGACAGATGACCACAGAGCAAGAGAGCAGGGGTGAAAAAGCTTGAATCTTTGGCACATAACTTGCCACCAATCAATCTTCCGTACCAAAGGTAAAAAAATCTTGCAGACTGAAGAGAAAAATGCTATCATAAACAAGACGACAGAGGAAGCAGATACATCCTGCAGTCCACTTCACAGTGGGAAAGAAACTTATGCGGAGCCAAGAAATGAAGGTACACGAGAGTGCCGTACAACGAAGATCCCAGAAGAGAGCAATGGGTGAATGAAATCTCTATTGATGATCGAAAACGATATCGAGAAAAATGGCTACGAGCATGGTATGAAGGATACATACACAAGAGAGCCTTTTTTTTACTGACGTGACAGCCAGGAGACCTCAGCCGCAGCACGACAACAGTCAGAATGGATAGTCACTGAAGGAAGGATAACTTACTATCCAATCTTCCTCCCACGCTGCCATACAGAGAAGTCACTGCCGTCCCTGTAGTCAGATCTACCTACCGGGAACTCCGACAAAGAACCGGTCATCAAAAATCCAGAATGGACCAGTGCAGCACCTGAGGCAGTAGATTCCAGGCTCAAAGTCCAAAGATCGCCTTCAAAGGAAAATCTGTAGAAGACCAGCCAGAGAAGTCAGAAAAGACTGACTCATAAGATCAATTGACGATTCTGATGGACGAATTTGCTTTGTATAGGCGCCACTCATACTGAAAAACATTATTAGTATCCTCCACAAAAGGTGTTCGAAAACCAGAAGCCTGTGGCAGACTTCGCTGATAAACCTCTTCACGATTGCAGAGAGAACACTATTGAAAAATCTCATTGCGAGAAATTTACTTTTTTTTAAATAGGAACTCGCCTAGCCTATATGAATGGATTCCGAGATGAACCCTTGAGAAGGAATTTTTTCGTGTCTTAGGGCCTTGAAAGAATAGGTTTTTTGCATCAAGAGGCTGTGAGGAAATAAGTAACATAGTTAATGAGGAAGGGGTATGCATCTTATCATCTTCTATGATAGAATAAGAAACGAAAGAGAAAGACTGCACATGAATCTTACTCTAGAAATGCCTGTGGAATGTCCATCATCGAGAATAAGTCGATTCGCTGAAGCATAAAAGAGAAGGAAGAAGAGATCTTATTAGTTTAGTTAACCCTTGGCCCTTAGCATCTCAAGAATGCGCTCTTCTCAAGCGAATCCAAATAGGTGTTGGTTTGCGCAATGGAAGAAGAAGGGGTTGCGCACGAAGAAAACGATCTTTAGCAGACGGAATATAGCAGACATGATCAATAATTAAAAAGAGGACAAGGGATGCTTGTTCGACCTTCGGGATAAACGCTCTTTGAATGGGTTCTTTGACAGATTTCCTTTCCGTTGCGCCCCTTGCCTTTCTTACTGGATTTCCAGTTGATGGGGAAGGCTTGGCAAAGAAGCTTGTGTCGGAAGAGAAGTGGAAAACAAAGCTGTTCGGGCTTAACCTGAACCTGATTGCCCTAGTAGGAGTCAGAATAAGGTTGAGGCTTGAAGACAAGCAACTGACATCTCGGATCTTGCCATTGCCAGGAGCATGGATGCCGAGAATGCCCTCAGTCTATGTCTGTCTATATAGGCTTTAAGGAAAAAGAAAAAGGCAAGTACCAAAAAAAAAGAAAGGCTTTTAAGGTTGACCCACAAACGCCTGGGAACTGCTTCATCTGAGTTAGAAACCACGTATGCATCCCTCGGTCTTAGTGACCGGAGATATAACCCTGCAAATACATTTACGGATTGGTATTAAAGCTCCGTCCTGAACTAAATAATAAATATTTCCACTAATATCTTTTCTCAAAGCTTGTCAAGATCACTTTCTGCAAATGATGTGAAGAATACTTCTAACGGATGTAGGTTACCTCCTTCTTGTTTGACCGAGGTTAGTAGAACCTTGGGAGTCGGTTGCTCTTCGACAGCAACTCTATCTGCTCCGGGCCCATGATACCATGATCACTTTGTCCGATTGAAAAGCTTATGATCCATCTTTATGAGGAATCCTCCTTTAGCGGCTAGCTACCGGTGTAGTGATTTTGGGGTCCTTTCGATTCTCTCGAAATGCCGAACAGGAGTTCATTCTGTCAATATTCAGAGTGGAGGGTCTTATTTTCTTTTTTAAGAAAGGAGGTAGGTTGTTGCTCCGAGACTGCTATAACCAGATGGAGTGATTGGCTTTCCGAATCGTCTCAAAAAGGTTCCTCCCAATACCAACTCTGCGAACCATACTTTGCCGGATTCCCCACTCATAAAGAGAAGAGCGTACACCTTTGAAAATCTATCTTCTAGGCCGGGGGGTTTGTCCATTGGGATTGGGGAACGGGAAGTAGGCCTTCGGGTAACTAGAGATAACCTGCGACGCTTGGAAGTTTCTACTGCTCGCCTTGAGCTTTGTTCGGTACATACTATTCGGACTGACTACTTTCCTATTGATTTCTATTGGAAGACGGGAGCGTCTAGCCATTGAATAAGGCATTTAGCAGAGCTGGCGGAATTAGCAAGACCGTTCTGCAGGAGTACCGGCTTGAGAACCGGACTGAACTGGGACGTTATCAGGAGTGGCTTACTGCTCACCAAAGTGAAATAGCGTTGACACTGAAAGCGGGCTCTAGAGCACTGCGACATTGGTGCGCGGTAAATAAGATGGCACGACGATCTATATGGAAGGGCAACAAGACTGGCTCGGGAACTGAAATGGATGCGCAAGGGTAGTAACCATGCGAAAACAACGTTCAGGACTACGGAGTTGGCCTCCCGAGGAAATGACTATCCTTATTACTACAGGATAGGCTTAAGCGGAGTTGCACGCCCCGCCGAGGAACCTGCGGACGATGGAGCGAAACGATGCAGAACGGGAAGTAGGCTCAGTGATTCGTCGGAATTGTAACCTCTCATGGCTTCGGAGGGGCAAAGTCAATCTGAGTAGAGTAATCGGACCTTACTTAGGCCCACCTCCCTGGCCGAATTCGAAGTGCTCGGATGAGACAAATGCAGACGGATTGCTCGTTGAAAGCAGAGGAGGAGTTAACAGGACGGGGAGACTGCTTCAAGCCATACAAGGACTTCTTCACTAGTAGTAAAAAGGGAAGTTATATACGATTGTCAGTCTTATTGATTCATTATCAGTTACTTCATTGGAAGTCAAAACTACCAAGTAGACATCTAGACATTCACAACTCCGCTTTTTTCCTCCTCCTTGAGTCACTCAACTGAATCTGGGCGTTCCAAAGATCCCGTTCCCAGCTTTTTCCAGAGACGGCTGGCAGTTATGGAGCGATTTCCCTCCGGCGGAACTCGTGCAAGGGTTGAGCCGGCGTAGACAGATTTGATCGATTTGAGAATACTTGAGAAAGGCGCTTTCCCCCTCTTAATCTCCCGTGGCTCACAGGTTACCTTCACCCTGTGTGAGAGAAAGGAACCCCCGAGGTTATGTGAAATAAGCTACCATTAGCTTGAAGAACTGAGATAGTATGCTATGCGCAGACTGACTTGCTGCTTGCTTTCTTTGATGAATTGATGAGTGAAGGGCGATGCCAGTCGATTTAGACTCTGATTCCTACATACCAGACTTTGATCAATCATACATGATAGGAGAGAAATCGTCTGATTAAGAAAGAAGGGTTCCCCCTCTCGCTAATACAATACGGGGATAACCCTGACATTACCCCTTAATCAATTCCCGTCTTCTCTAGTGGGAATTAAGATCCCGAATAACTAAATAGCGTCAGTGAGGATGCCCATGCCCAGTAGCTTCTCTTTCAGCTTCTTAACCGCGTGGAGCGGAAGAGAGGGAATAGCTGGCTGATAGGTGCCCAGGCCGGGACATCATTCGTTTCTCCTCCTCTAGCTGCTGGCGAGGGACAATCGACCGATCCCTGGAACCACATTTATACGTATATGGATAGATAGATAGCGACTCTTCCTCTTGATGACGAGGGACGGAAAGAGAATAAGCTTTCATCGGAATAGGAATATCCGAACTTCAAAGGCAAGAGACGAAGAGACAATAAATTCATTTCCAGACCATGAAAGGATCGGATCGAAGGGAGGTTGAAAAGCTGTTACAGAATAAGCTGCTCTTCTTTCATAAGCAAATGTACTTGGTGGGTAGGGCATTCTATTCTAAAGGCATTCATTTCATCATCGCCTGGCTCAGGGGAAATTACTATCAGTTCTTACGAACTGCCTTTCCCATCTCTAAAGTAAAGGTAGTTGATCCGAGGACCTACCTGTTCTTCCTCGCCCAGAAGGTCATGTCGGGACCAGGGAAGCTTCATGGCATTGTTCCGGGGTAAGGTTATCAAGATTCAAAGGAAAGACAATAAATAGTAATAGTAGAAGAGAGAGATCCCACTAGCTTGGCAGTAGGACTTGTTTCAGCTATTCACAAGGATTGCTCAATTAGAGGTAGGCGTGGTAGCATGGTTGTGTTGACTTCTGCTTCCGAAATAAGAATACGAATTGCTTTTCTCTTGCGAGAATGCCTTCCATGCCAAGCAGCAGGGTTGAAGGAATAAGACTGCAGGTGTGTGTGGTATAACTCTTATCTGTTCGCTCCTGTCGACTCTGAACTCATGGTGGAGGATGGGCTACTAACTAGATTAGACGTGGAAAGGAACCTCAGAAAAGAGGGTCGGGGGTGGTACAGAGACTACAACGAGTTCTGTTACCCGGTTCCGCTCTTCTAATAGAATCTGTTCTTTCGAGGTGATCGCTCTCATAAAGCTCCGTTGAGGCGACGACCAATATGAGTCTCGACGACTGTGGACTACAGGTGAAGGCTAACGTCATGTCGTAGTCACTTACAGTTAGGGGAGCTAGCTTGTTGACTTCCCCAGAAAAATGTGTCATAGACAAGTTATTTAAAGAGGCAGGATCAATACCGAAAGACGAAAGAAGCCAGTAGTACCTGCTTTAGTTGACCCTGTAGGCATACCAGAGAGACACAACCAGAGAGAGCGACTAAAAAAAGCCTAGTTAGAGTCTCGACTCACTGCAAGCTGCTTCCCCAACCTTCAAACCGAAAGAAGAGTTCTCTGCCCCAGGTGTAAAGTCATTGTAGTTACCTAAAGTTCCACACATAAAATGCCGTCGGCATCTCCTACTTGCTACAATTGCTTTAGAGCGCGAGCAGCAAGGAAAGGGCAGTAAGTGCGAACGAAAAGGGAAGGGCATGACAGAAGGGAGATAGACCTCCTATAAGCATTATTCTCTTTTGAGGTAACTTGCTGACTCTGATATGATTAGTTCCGTGGGCTAGTAAGATCACTATTAAGGTGAGGGTCCGAATGAGGCTCAATCTTTCACTATACTCCTAAATAGAGTCGCAGGTAGTCTTCCATACATTCAGATTTTAAGCACCTACTGGGGAATCGGCTTGCAAGGAAAATCTTGATCGAAGGTCCCTCTATTTCCCTCCATCTCCGGCTAGAAAAGGATGTATGGGTCACACTTTGATGTCTCACTGGTTTAGATACGACGAGATTATCATCAAAGTTCGGGAGTCTCAACCTGAATACCTCACCGGAAGGTGAAACATGAGCCACATTCAGCGAAGAGTTGCAGGTCTGTGTCACCTTAATGCATTATAAATTGCAAAGGTAAATTACAAACATAAACTTAAATTCTATAGGTTAGATTTATTAATTAAGAATTTGTAAGACTACTGTAATTAGGGATACTTATTCATTTTGTGTTTGGTGTAGTCTTTTGAAGGCTTTAGGGGCGCCTCAAGCAGTGCAGGAGAGGAGTATACATTGCTAGAGGAGAGTCGTTTTTGGACACCCAAGCTTTGCAGCCACTTGCGGCAGAATTTCCAAATATAGTTAGTATGGAGATGTTAGCACAAGAAGGCGAACTTTCACCATATATCAATAAGTCCTCCGCTCCGGCTGCTATTGACTACATTGTCTCACTGAGCAGCAATGTCTTTGTACCTTCTCATGGAGGAAACATGGGCCGAATCATGCAGGTAAGTGCCCAATAAATTTCATACTAGCTACTTCCACGAATAGACTGTTAGGCACCCCTAAGTATCGCATTATTTGTGAGAGTTCAGCCATTTAACAAAGAAAGACGGACTCTCCTGCTTGAACTGATAGCTATTGCGAATCAAGCTTGAGAAAAGAGAGGAAAACCTTGTTCACTCAGAGTTATTTCTGAAACAGAAGACCCGAGTTGCTGGTATTGTTAATCAGATTATAAGGAATGGAGATAACATCACAGATAAAAAATAGTTGAAAAAAGTTGGAATTAAAAGCACATAGGGAAAGCATGAATTAATACGTAGGAAAGGGCTTGGGCTACTAATCCGATAGATAGATGAATCAATGAATTGAACCGCTGGAAATGATTCATATTCTTGTGAGCCAGCCTTGTTTATCTATGCCTACCTGAAACCACCCCTCTTAGGGGGTGTACACAGACCTGCGAGATAGTCATTCAACCATCGCTCCTTTAGCTACACATGGTGTGTCATGCAAACTGTAATTGAGAAATTGGGTATTAGCAGTTTCATTTCGATGTACATCAATGATTGGAATTCCTGCCTAAGGATAGGACGCTCCCCTTCGCTTCAGTGTCTTTCCCAGCTCTCGAGGCATAGGAATCTGCTCCCAGCCGCCCGTCAAAAGGTGGGTGCTCCCCAATTCTCGCATCTTTCGTTCAACTCCAACTATGCAAATAAAAGAGTAGATCATCCTGGCAAACCACCTTCGTAAACAGAAGAATGTAAAGTCTCCGCTCCGCCTCTAGAATTCTCTCATTCTTAACAGCCCGAGAAAATCCAAGCCAGTCTTTCGATCCTTGTCCGATACAGCAGCTGGATCCCCGCCTTTCCAATCTTCCTCTATAAATTCTCTTTTGAATGGATAGATGTATTCTTTTAAGTAAGGCACGAGTCTCGGGCCCGGAATAAGCGGTTTTTTTTTCCAAATGCCGCAGAAGGAAGAGAAGTGGGAAAAGAAGCTGCTCTCCTAACCGATACCGGTGGTGGAGGACGTTAATCAGTAGCAGCTGTTGATGGAATAGAAGCTCTTCCTCTTCGAGTATACGGTTTTTGAAAGCTAACTTCATGCCTAAGCCCTGTTACAGTAAGAAAGGAAACTGTGATCGCATCCGCTCCCCCTCTTGCTTTTTCAACCAAAAATCCCGAGAATAGTCAGATCAGGGGGAAGGGGGTGCTATAGCCCTTGTTCAAGAATGGCTTTTGTTCAATCAGACACTCTTAGAAGGCTCTCGTAACCCTTGCTTGGCTCTTTCCTGTTGATGCGGATTACGTCTGACCTTCTTATCCGTCGATTGCTATTATGGAGAGAGGGAGAACGGGGCTGACTCCGAAACCAACGGCTAGGCTAGGTAGCAGTTCATTCGAGCTCCTTGTAGCAGTAGGAGGAGATATTCCCTCGACGTTTATAGGGACTTTTGGCACCTCGATCAATATCCTATCACACAGGTAAGAAAGAGGGTTCCCTATTCACTCTACCTTCAAGACCAATCGAAGAGCCTACAAGACTGCAAAGAGAGGAAAGAATCGTAAGCTTTTTTTAAAGGCCTTACCACAGTAAAGAAAAGATCGGAGCTTATGGCTTGGTTCCGAAATGGAATGATGCGAAAGATGGAAGTACATTCCCCCCTCCTGGGGCTTCCACACCACCTCCAATGAGAGAGAAAAGGAAGAGTCGGAAGAGGTACAAGAAACAAATCGACCTTTCGGGCGGCCGAGGTAAAAGAAAGAAAAGAACCGGCAATCAAATGAAAAGAAGTGCCTAACTCGAAAATGCAACTTCTCCGACTAAACCATAGGCAAATCCTTCTACACAGCAAGGGAAATGGTCCTTACTTAGACAACTCAAAGAAAACAATGACAGTTTTCCAAGCCTAACAAACGAAATTTCCGGCAATGATGCCAAAGGCTCTTATTCCGGCCAAGACTTGGACGACTTGGAAATGTGATAGCTGAATAGCTCAGCCCTCTCTACGCCTTCAACAATGAGATTTCAAAAGACGATTCTTTCTCCACTGCTTCCTGAACTGGGTTGGTTAAAGAACTCTCTTTCAAGTCCCTGAGGAACATCGCTTGCATCTCTTTAGTTCGAATGCTTTTCTGCTTTGAAAACTTATCTCATCTTAGAAAGACTTCTGTCTTACCCAAATCTTTAGCCTTTAGCACCGTCTTCTCTTTATCCAAAAAACCTGCAATCTGTCACGACGGCAGAGAGAAATGAATTGAAAATTACTGCACACATGCTATATCTTCGATTTAATTAAGCAAGCCAGCGCGTCGGTAATCAGACTGAGACTACTTTGATTTTTAATGTGTCTTCTGGATCATCGAATGAAAGTGCCAATTCAGGTGGAGAATCGGGGGGAGTCTTCCTCTAGCTCTTAATCCTTGGCTACGTTTCGAAATGTGATTGCAGCCGAGAACGAGACTGAGATCTATCAGCGGATCAAAAATCTCGAGAATGTCCATTATTACAGCATTCCGCCCCACGGCGAGTATGAAGCCATAGTAAGACATCATTTCGATCAAGCAATCAATGTCAACAATTTTCGAGAAGAGTATTTTGAACTCCAAGTTTTAGAACGCAAGGGCCTATTGCAAGATAGGCTCCAGAATCTAATGCTCGCTGAGCGGAATATCGAGCGCATTATGGAATTGTCACCCTATACCGATGTAAGAAAAGAGGTCGTAAGTTGCAGAAAACTGCTCCCTGAGTATGTGTTTGGATTGGAGGTCAGGATACCATAAGAATGGAAACCGAGGATTGCATAGAACTGCTTTTACTACTCTGGTCACTATGACTTCCTACCCTTTGGTCTAACTAAAGCTCCCTCAACTTTTCACAGTCTAATTAATGAGATCTTTCTTAGCCATTAGGACAGGGCAGATGAAATGCTTTTACGAAAACTAGCGCTTCAGTGTGCCAAGGTTAAGTTAGAAAGTTCATCATAGAAGGAAGAATCAGTCTGGGCTTTTCTGTCTGTTTGATATTATATAAAGTACCAATCCTAGCAGTGAGGGATGGTATTCCTTATATAAATAGATCTTCCCCTCGCTCTTTCATTCCAGTCAGCGGGGAACCAACTAATCAAATATATGTATTAACGAATAGCCAAAGAGGGAAGGAAGAAGTCACTAGCCGGTCTAGAATAACCTACTTCCGGCCGGATAAAGCGATGATAAAGCGATAAGGCAAGGGTGCATGGTACCTTTCTCTTAAAAGGAGAAGACTTGGCTAATACGTGGATGTTAGTAGGGTCCCAAGTATACCTTTCTTTCAGTGGGCCTATCTCAATAATTGGACTAGCGCAGTTGTAGGAAGACCTTTAATAAGAAAAGTTTCCTGAGCTAGGGTAGTGAAATAACTAAGACCTTTCTAATCTCTTGCAGCCAGTTTAGATTCTCTTTCTGCTGACCTTCCCGGTACCTTCGAGTCGAGGAGGTCCATCCGAGCGAGTTGAAGTTTTGATTCTAGTAAGACTCTTTTTTTGTTGGAGTAGCTTTTGTTTTGTTTGGCTTTCTGGACGATTTATTGGCTTCTTATATCCCGTAAGGGAGTTTGAAGTATTTCCATTGGATCCACCCTACCAGTCCTAGTGGGATTTCTTTATTCTTTAGTTAGGTGAACTTTCTTTCCCTGAGGTTGGAGGTTCATTTGTAGTTTTTTTCCTGAGGATTGAATTCCCTTGTGCCTTTCCTGCGGTAGGAGGTCTATCCCCTCCAGTTTCCATTGATATAGTAGTAGTTACAGTGCCCGTAACAGGGAACGTCCATCTTAGGGCTGTTCCATAGTCTTCCTTAAGGGAAAGCAAGCGAATAGTTTCATACGAGTGCCCCTTTTTACAGCCCTTTTTCATTCCCTCTTCTCTTCCTTAGACAAGTAGTAAGATTCTATATAGGTAAAAAACTGGATCTGGGGTTGGGCTACCTTCACTCCCGAGATATTATACAAGAGGTGAAATGGCACCAA
>JAREIK010006874.1:0-51662 GCA_029783825.1 Sapria himalayana | reverse complement strand
AAAAAAAAATTAATATCAAAGACTTACATGCCCAAAACCTTTTATCTCCTGGATTATACAAAAAAGTTCTCCCTCTCAACCAAATTTACATGGAAAATTATTTTATTTAACCTTCATAAACATTAATAAAAGAAAAAATCAACAAGAAAAACCAAACACATTTCAAATTCCAACCGGTTCTGTACTTCTAATCAACAAAACAAACAAAGACAATAATCGAGGAACAACACAATATGGCTAAGAACCAAAAAAAAAAAAAAAACGCCCATATGAGATTTTGGTCATTAACCACTTGAGCTTCAATGGTTGTGCTAGGCTTTTCGACTAATAACGAAGTTTCCAATCAACCAAACAACCCCTAGAACAACAAAAACTAGCCAAGAATGAGAAACCCCAGATGAAATTTTGTTTCCAAAAGCCTGATTCATGAACCCACTTGAGCTTTGCTAATTGTGCAACACTTGGAATTAAAAAAAAATCCCCAAAAAAAAGCTACAAAATCAGACCAAGAAACAGAACACCTAAATGAGATTCTAACTCCATTTTCCCGATTCATCAACCCATTTGAGGTTCAATGATTGTACATCAATAAGATTCCTAACAAACAAAACTGCCCAAAAAAAAAAAAAAAAAAAAAAGTCAAGAAACAACAAATACTCACCATGAACAAGAATCCTCGAGTGGGGGGATGTTGATTCCATAACCTAATTTATTAGCCCACTAGAGCTCCACTCCAATAATTGTTCTAATCAACAATGAGGTTTTAATCAACAAAGAAAACCCTAAAATATATATATATATATAAACAAAAAAACTGACCTTAAAGGCTAAAACAAGAACACCTAGAAGAGATTTTGATCCCATTTGCCTCCTCCTTTCATCTCATGGCCTCCAAAAGAATGATTCTCCTTCTCCCCCCCATTTTCCCAAGAAAAAACCTCTCCCTCTTTTTGAAGTCTCCTACTCCCAAAAAAAAACCCTACTCCCTCTCCAACAACCCCTTTAAACCCTAAAAGGATCCCCTTTTATACTAAAGACAAAAAAGAAAACCCTTTTTATGGTTGGCACTTGGCAACCATTTGGGAGCTCTACAAATATGCCCTTCTTTGATAGAGATCATGAGTGTATTGAACATGAATAATGGAGTGAAACATATGTGTGAAAAGTAAGTGAAATGAGATGAACTTTATCAAAGAAAAAAAAGAGACCCCAAAAGTGTCCAAAAGGAATATTAGCTCACTCAAACTCAAGTAGTAAAAAAAAAAAAAAAGCAAAAGGACAAGACAAACAAGAGGCCAACAAAGTCATGATATAGATCTGAGCTCCCTCCAAAAAGGTCCTCTCAAAGGTGAAACCCGCATCGAAATCTAAAGCAAGTGGGAGTCGACCAACCCATGGGTGCTAGAATGGTCTTGTGCACTGTATATCAATCAACACCCGTCATGCTAACATAAAAACGGGAATGCTCAACAAAATAGTGAAACCAATAAGGGAATATGCTCTGAAGGCAAATGATATGCTGATGAAGACCCCATAATGGTCAGATGTAGACTCATAACGAACTCATGAGATAGAAAATGGAAAGTAAGACAACCAAAAAAAGTCATGTGATCAAAGTGAGCAATGCTAAGCGATAGTGAATAATGGTAGAGATATTTCTAATGAAGATGAACTATGAGGGTCTAAACTATTGTTAGTTGTGAATCATACTTACATTTTGAGTGTGTTTTTCATGTATTTACGTAACCCAAATGCTAGATTCACACCCTATTCATAAATATTACACTAATCATCATTCGTTAATGTTTTGCAGATATTGAAAGAAAAAACAAGCAAAGAAAGGGCTAAAAGACAAGGCAGAAGCTGTGTTCGAAGGCATTGCTTCGCCAAAGCGAAGGAATAGCTTCACCGAGGCGAAGGAATAGCTTCACCGAGGTGAAGGAATAGCTTTGCTGGTGAAAGGGAAGCTTCACTGCTGCAAAGCTAAAGGACTGCAAAAAGTTGAGCCTCAGGTTTGCCTAGGCGAAGGAGCAGCTCGCCGCTGCGAAGGATGCAAAGCAATGAAAGACCACTTTCTAGTTCACCAAGTAGAAGCTTGTCTTTGTCAAGGCGAAGGAAGATTGTGCCAATTGAAGACACCTGTCTTTGCCAAGGCGAAGGACAATTGCCAAGGCGAAGAGCATCAGGCGGGGACAAAAATATTCCTATTTTTAGCCCAATCATTGACCCATTTCCCAAGGGTATAAATACTATACTTGTAATAGCTTTTAGGGATATAGAGAGATAGGGAGAGAGGCGGAACACATTGCCATCTTTTAGGGTTCTCTCTCTAGGTTAAGTTTTTAGGGTTTTTAGTTTTTACTTGATTTTTAGCTGATTTTTGGAGCCTAATTGGAAGATCCAGCTACTAGGGATTTCTTGTAGCAGTGGAGTTGAGTTTTAGAAGACTTTCATTCCAAATTTGTTTTGTATTCCTAACTCTCCTCTTTATCTTAATCTTTCAGTATTTTATTTGGTTCAAGTATGATATTGTTGGGTTTTGAGGCTGCTATGGGTGGCTAATTTCTCCCTTAGGGATAGTTATTGACATTGGTGGTTGGATTATGGGTTTTCTTGATTGATTTTTGTGAATCTAGGCTTGTGCTGAGGTTGTATGAATGTGGTTCTGTAATTTTCTAGATTTTCATTTAATTGTTGTATGCTAGAGGGTGAAGTTGAGACCTAGAGCTCAAGGGGTTCCAGAGTGACAGTTGGAAGTTTCCCCTTAGTAATTGATTTTTACCTCTAATATACCACAATTGATAAAATCGAATTAACTTTATCAAAGAAATCTAGGAAACTAGGAATGCTTAGTACTAGATGGATTTTATTAGGAGGGACATCATTCAACATTATGTGAACATCGTATGGATCGAGAGGTGATCGATCAAAACATAACCCGAGTAATTCTATTGCATGGATCTGAAAGGTGACCAATAGGATTCCCAATGACTGATTTGCCTTCGAACAAGCATCACATTATTTGACCTAGATGGGCCGAAAGCAGAATAGGGATTAGGTGTGAGAAATTGAGGGGAGATTCGAAAGAATGAGCCTCATAAAGAGTTCCTTGGGTAAGCACGAGAATTAATTCACTTAATCGATATTTTGTGGTTATAAGTCATAAACACATCAATGGAGACAACCGACCCTAGTGTTAATCTTTGAAGTTTTCTCTCATTTCACTCCAAGCATTTTCTAATTTTCAAGAACTATTTTTAGTTTAATTTAGTTTTAACTTTAGCTAATCATCAATCCCAATAAGTCATATCGCTTAACTAGTAAAATTCTTCAGTAGCCGGGGTACTTAATCCCCTCTTAAACCAATTTTTCTCAGTGGGTTCGACACTTAAGGTTTTTAATTTGAAAGTCGCTATATTACTTGTGACCCGTACACTTGTGAATTAGGTTGCTTTTACTCAAAATTTTATATACACGCAAATAATAGATCAACTATGGTGAAGGCGTCTGCATATCTGGTCTGAAACAAGGAAACACAAAGGCAACACTTGAACACCTTTATTCAAGATGTAGAAGGTAGAGGCCAAGTCTGAACATGTGACCTTTATGAAGGCGTAGTCTAAACATTTAATCTATATGAAGGCGAAGTCTGAATGCCTGATTTGCAGAAGATGAAGTTTGAACGTCTATCTGCGCTGCTAGCAAATGTGATGCAGATGAAGTCTGAACATTCGATCCATATGAAGGCGAAATCTGAACGTCTGATATGCAGAAGACGAAGTCTAAATGTTTGAATTGCATGTAAGCAAATGTGATGTAAATGAAGTCTGAACATCTTATCCAAATAAAGGCGAAGTCAGAATGCCTAATATGCAGAAGACGAAGTCTGAATGTCTAAACTACGGTGCTAGCAATAGTGATGCAGATGAAGTTTGAACATCTTATCCATATGAAGGCAAAGTCTGAACGCTTGATTTGCAGAAGACGAAGTCTGAACGTCTCAACTGCGGTGCTAGCAATATTGATGCAGATGAAGTCTAAACATATGATCCATATGAAGGCGAAATTTGAACGCCTGATCTGCAAAAGGCGAAGTCTGGACGTCTGAACTACGGTACTAGCAAATTGTAGATGAAGTCTGAACATCTGATCCATATGAAGGGGAAGTCTGAAATGACACAAACCTCTCAAACTAAAGGTCTCTGAAAATGTCAATGAAATGAATGAAGGGACGACACAACAAACCCATATACAGTAAGATGAATAAATCACCAATCTAAGTGAGAAAGAATGGGATAAAACAAAAAGTCAAATACAAAGAAAGTGGTGAAAACATTAGAGACTACAAAATGGAGCAGAAGCAATGAAGTGAATGTGGTAAGGTGATGTAAAGAATAAGTCAATGTGTCCATAATTCAGAAGATCCCTAAACTAAGGCATCCACACACCAGAGGGCCCCTATCCCGAATATGAAAAAGTAAGCAAGGGTATAAGAAAAAGAAAGGCTAAAATATGCGCGTGAGGCTCAATGGGCTAGCAATGGTCAAATATGTGAGTAACAAGTGATAAGGTATATGGCTAACCGAAATGATGCCCACCCATCCTGCAACCATGGTCTCAAACGTAAAACTTTTTCAGTTGATCCATGTTGGTTAGCTATAAGAATTGGTTTTCATCTAAGTCCATCAACCATATAGCTCCCTCTAGGGTCAGCTCTCTAATAATGTAAGGTCCACTCCAATTGGGTCTAAACTTCCCTCTAGGGTATGTGACCAATCCTCTGAGGACTCTCAAAACCAAACACCTAGCTGTAGTGGTCTAAGCTTGACCCGCTTTTTGAAAGTGCGGGTCATCTTCCTATAGTAAGCCTAAACATGATCAACAGCTCTCAATCTCCTCTCATCTAACAGGTTAAGCTGATCAAATCGTGACTGAGCCCACTCCGCCTTAGAAATCTATTGCTTTAGGACTACTCTCAAGGATCCCATCTTTATCTCAACGGGCAAAACTGCCTTCATGCCATAAACTAAAGAGTAAGGTGTGGCTCCTGTAGAAGTGCAAAAGGAGGTGCGATACGCCCATAATGCGAAAGGAAGCTTCTCATATCAGTCTCGAGAAGTCTCAATCATCTTGCATAAAATCCTCTTGATATTCTTGTTCACGGCCTCTACTGCCCCATTTGTCTATGGCCTGTACGCAGACGATATGTGATGCTGGATGTCATATCTCTGTAATAAAGTGTCGACCTCACCTCTGAAATGTACACCTCTTTCCGATATCAACTCATGTGGAACCCTATATCGGTAGATAATGTGCGATCTGATAAAGGTGGTAACCTTAGCCGCATTCAGCTTTGCATAAGAAGTGGCCTCTACCCACTTCGTGAAATAATCAATAGCGACCAGGATGAACTCATGACCATTGGAAGACTTTGGCGAAATCTTCCCAATAACATCTATGCCCCATATTGAAAATGGCCAAGGTGAGGTAATGCATGCAACTCTGATGGTGGAACATGTATGAGATCTCCATACATCTGACACTCTGGACATCTTTGAACAAACTGACAACAATCTGTCTCCATGGTCAACCAAAAATATCCAGTTCTCATAATCTTATTAGCCAACATATGTCCTCCTATGTGGGGCCCACAAACTCTGGCATGAACCTCTCTCATCACTTGATTAGGCAAATCTCGATCTAAGCACAATAATAACACGCCATCAATTGCTCGTCTATATAGTGTCCCTCCACGTATCACAAAGTGAGTGGCCAACTGTCTCAAAGCTCTCCTGTCCTTGGTCGTCACGACCTCAGGGTATGTGTCATATATAAGAAACTGATAAATATCATGATACCATGGTAGACCATCATCAAACTCCGACTCATCAATTAGGCAACAAGAAGCAAGAACAACTCTAGTCTCAACTAGTAGGGGGTGAACTACCACACCCTCATGGAAGCCAACGTAGTCGGAGCATTGGCGAATTGATTATGTGCTCTAGGTAGGTGAGTGTAGCTCAAGTCGTCAAATCTCCCGACTAACAACTCTAACTAAGCATGATATGGCCTAAGCTTCACATCTCTGGTCTTCCAATCACCCTAGAATCTGTCTAATCACCATATTAGAATCACCGAATATCTCCATCCTTCTAATTATGAGCTCAAGTGCAGTCTCTAACCTAAGGATGCATGCTTCACATCTTTCTTCTTGTTCATTATTCATATTCTTATCATATAAATGTTTGCACATGTTATATTATTCAGATAGACAACATATAAGTATATGCCTGCATAGACCGATAACAATAAATGAGAGAGACACAGTACAATAGGTACCCGAAGGTATAGTACAGTACTGAACAGAACGTGCTTGCCCACGTAATAGAAGTGTCGTAGCACTAGTAGGAGTGCTGAAGCATTGATCAGAGACGTGCCTGCCCACGTAACAGAAGTGTCGTAGCACTAGCAGGAGTGATGAAGAACTGATCAGAGATACCTATTCATTCATTATTCGGTCTTAAGTAGGCATACAATTATGTGTTTCAGAACTCGTTATATCATTCTTAATCCTATTAGCAAATGAGGGCAAGAAACAATGTTTGCCCAACGATCAGATCGCTTACTTGTACGAACCCTTTAATTCACTTATTAAGATCCTCATTAATCCAATGGATGATTGTTAGAATTAACGAACCAAAACAAGACTCATAGGTACGCCTAGGCGAAGCAATGCTACGCCTAGGCAAAGAGGTTCGCCTAGCCTAGGCGGACCAGAAATGGCAGAATTTATGGGCTCGGGTCCACCTAGGCGTAGTGACCTCGGCCTAGGCGTAGGGGTGTCGGGCTGAATGCGGAAATGGCCAGATTTGGCCCTTTTCACCAGAAATTTCTTCTAAAATACAACCAACTCAACCCAAAACACATTTATAAGTTGGGGTTTTCCTAACCTACATATAGACAAAGGAGCAGGTTGGAAATTTCCTAACCCAAACATGAATTCCAACCAAAAGTTCCAAACAAGTATCCAAACTTGGATTCTTCTCTTCTCTTCTTCCTTCTTTCTTCTTCTTCTTCTTCTTCTCTTTTTCTTTTCCTCTTTTTTTTTTTCCATTTGGTCCTCCCACTTTATTCTATTTACAAATCAATTTATTCAAATTCTTATAATACCATATTATCTTTTCATCTTATGTCTCTTGGGTCCTTAATTAGCAAATTACCGATTTACCCTTAATACACAAACTTCCAGTAAATACAAATTTTACTTTTATTATACCCTAAACATGTAATAAACTACTAGGGTATAATTTGGGGTGTTACAGCACCATCAAAGTATGCCAACCAGACAAACTAGTCACCATTGTAGTCCCCTCATCTGGAAAATCATCATCAATCACTCTATTCTCGGTAACTGGAAGTGAGGCCAAGTGATCTACTAAGACACTCATTTTATAGACTTTTGAGTGACATATTGAATATCAAACTCTTTCAAAAGTACCAACCATTTCTTAAGTTTGCTTTGTCAAAACTAGTATGTCAAACAAATATCTTAAAGGATCCAGATGAGAAACTAAGACAAAGCTAAGAAGAAGCGCTCAATCAGGATGTACCCTGTCTCATACTCCAACATCGTCTTACTCAAATAATAGATAGCTCGCTCCCTACCGGAATCATCAAGCTGGGCTAGCATGCACCCCAAAGCGATATCTGAAACTGAAAAATATAACAAGAGAGGTCATCCAAGCATGGGAGGTACCAAAACAGGAGGGGGAAGAAAATACTCTCTAATCCGCTCAAACACCTGCTGACACTGATCATCCCAAACCTTAGGTTGTTTCTTCCTTGGAAGTCGAAAGATAAGCTCACAAGTATTCCGTCAGTCTAACAATAAACCTACTGATATACTGTAATCTTCCCAAGAAACCCCGGATCTCAGTCTCGATTTATGGTGGAGACATGTCCAGAATAGCTCTGATCTTATCATGATTTTCCTCAATACCTCTCTCACTAATCATGTAGCCCAAGAACTTCCCAAAATTCACTCCAAAAGTGTGAAACCCCGGAAAATTCTAATTTTCTAAAAAAGAGTAAAACAGTAATTTCTATAAAAAATCCGTAATTTTTCTAGATCTCGGATGACAAAACGAACTTCACTATTGTAATCGTCTCGTAAAATCTAGCTACCATGTCGAATTTCGTCGAATTCCGAGATAGTCGGAATTTCACATTTTTTTTGAGGCACCGGGAGTGGTGCGGGATACTTGGTACATTGTGAGTGGCTCAAGAGGTGCCATGTGTCATGTGCAGAATGAGTAAAACATGAGCTCTAAGGGGACCCATGAGAGACATGTGGCAACATGTGGGTGGGTGAAAATCCATGGTAGATGGATAAGTGGATAGGGTGTAATCCAAATTGCCACATTAGAAGTGAACATGTGGCAAGTGAGAGGACATCTCACTTGACTTCTATCTTCCCCCAACCAGTTGGGAGAGGGGGGGAAAAGGAGAGGGAGAAAGGCAAACCAAATTTGAGAGGAAGAGTTAAAGAGAGAGGCTCTACCTTATCTCTAGATTTTTCGACGATCGGACCATCGGTTTCCGGCGAAACAAAGGGGAAGAGTTCATCCTCACGACAAGGGCTTCGCATAGAGACTGGAGTTGGGGAGTTTCGACAAACTCCGAGAGGTAGGGGTTTTCTCCTACTAAGTTTAATCCTTGTCTAAGGGCCATTCAAATGGCATGGGTTGTGTGAGGCCATGAGTGGTCGTGCGAACCGTCCCAAGACCTTAGGACAGTGTGCTGGAGATTTCGGGACTATTTTCGGACAGTCTGGGGACTTACTTTTGGACTAAGTAATTGTCCTTGTGTGCCATTTTTATGTGTTAGAGTTAAAATGAATAATGGTGTTGGTTATCTTGCCCTAAGGGGAATGTTTGGTTGTGTTTTGAACCATGGGAAGCTGCCATATTGTGGTAGTACACATTAACCAGATTTTTGAACTGGTTTTTGGGTAGGAAATAAAGGGAATTTGGTAGTGAGTCTTCAGATAAATGGTAGCCACATCAGTGAAATTGATGTTAGGCTTTTGAATTTCTCAAATCGGACCTCTATAGCCCAAGTTATGGTCCATTTACCCTGAATAGTCTAGTGGAAGGGCTGTCCGGCTGGGTTCGCCCGGCTGGGTTCACCTTGGCTGGGTCACCCCGGCTGGGTTCACCCCGGATGGGTCTGCCCAGCTGGTTCTGCTCGGCTGGGTCATTCCGGCTGGGACTGCCCGGCTGGGTCACCCCGGCTGGGTCCGTCCGGCTAGGGTCATGCATGACCTCCAACTTCGGAAGGTCATAACTTCTTCATCCGAACTCTGTTTTGTGTGTTCTTAGACTCTATGGAAAGCCCATTGAGTCAAGATTCTAGCCATATGCCTGTGGAGGGCAGTGGGTGCTGGAGCTGGCCGAAAAGGTGAGATTAGGTAGGCTGGCCGGGTAGGGCTGCCTATTCATGTGTGACCTCCAACTTCGGAAGGTCATAACTTCTTCGTCCGAACTCTGTTTTGGGTGTTCTTAGACTCTATGGAAAGACCATTGAGTCAAGATTTCATCCATGTTCTTGTGGAGGACATTTTGAAATCGGGCCGGTTAGTGCTGACCAATTAGGTTGTGTGTTATGGCTTGTATAAATAACATGTGGTGTGAATTTCGTTAATATATATATGCATGCTTGATATATTAACATGAATTATTGTGAAATGGCATATTGCATTTCATATGCACTAGGGCAACCTAGAACCGTAGGTATGAGTGCATGACATGAAAAACATAGTTGTCAAATGAATTTCATGGGAATATTTTCCGAAGAATTGCCTTAGAGAGTTATCCAACAGTTCATCTCGGAGGATGACCCATGACTGTTTCGGAGAGTTATCTAGAAATTTGCCTCGGAGGGTTGTCCAATAGAATTTTATCGGAAAATTGGTATTATGTTTTCAAGAACAAAAACCTTTTTTTTTGAAAACAGTGTTTCTCACACTTGGATTTGGCATGTGTGAGGGAGTCAGTGAGGGCTCGAGATGTGGGGATGGGTGTATCACATTCTCATCCATAACATATAGACATTTGAGTAGGGACTTGTATGGTTTACTTATATGTTTAGTGTGCCATTGAATGAGAACTTAGGTGGGGAGTAACCCTTGTGGGAGATTATCACTACTGGGCTTTGCTCACCCCGTCGTGGGATCCCCCTTTCAGGTACAGGACAGGTACAGGTAGACGACGCTCCTTAGAGGCCGGGACTATGAAGCGGGCCGGACTGTGGCCTTGATTCATGTTTTGTGTATATATTAGAACGAACTAGTTTTAATATATGTTTTGTATTAAGAGTAATGTAATAACTCTTGAATCTATAGAAATGTATGGTTTTTTAACTGCATGGACGAGAATGGATGATGGGCCCTATTGGGTCATCTTACTCATGTATGGGTCTCATGAAATGAGACACAGGTTTTCCGCAGGTTGACGGTGGTCAACGGGACCCCCGGGTCGGGGCGTCACAAAAAGTGCACTTCTTGGGATTCAATCTCAATCTAAAGCATCTGATCCTCTAGAAGAAGTGCTCTAGAGCTGCCCTATCATGGGACTTGTGAAACCCCGAAAAATCCAAATTTTTCTGAAAAAGGGTAAAACGATAATTTCAGTAAAAAATCCAGAATTTTTTTTTTATCTCGGATGACAAAATGGACTTCACCGTTAGAATCGTCTCGTGAAATCTATCTACCATGTCGAATTCCGAGACAGTCAGAAATTTCACGTTTTTCGAGGCACCGAGAGTAGTGCGGGACACTTGCATGTGATGAGTGGCTCACAGTGTGCCACGTGTCAAGTGTGAGATGAGTCAAACATGAGCTCAAATGGGACCCATGAGAGACATGTGACAACATGTGATTGGGTGAAAATCCATGGTAGATGGATAAGTGGATAGGGTATAATCCAAAGAACCAATGAGAATTGGACATGTGGCAAATGAGATGACATCTCACTTGACCTTTATCTTCTCCCAATTGGTTTGGGAGGGAAAGGGAGAAAAGAGAGAGAAAAGAAAGGGGAAAGAGAAAGGAAGAGGGTTTAGAGTGAGAAGTTCTCACTTCTCTCTAGATTTTCGGCGATCGGTCTGTCGAACCCCGGTGAGACAAGAGGCAAAGTTGATCCCCACTGCAAGAGCTACGCGTGGGTATCGGTATTGTGGAGTTTCGGAAACTCCGAGAGGTAGGAGTTTTCTTCTACTTGGATATTCTTTGTTTAAAAAGCCATGAAAATGGTTTTGGGTGTTGTGAGGCCGGAATAGCCATGGATTTCTGTTCCAAAGAAGTGGAACCGATGCTTGATGAGGGGGTTGTCCATGGACAAGCCCACGTACTGTTTTGGGACTACTAAGAAGTCCGGATTGATGGTTGGACTGAAATTCGTCCATGTGTTTTGCTTGCAGGTTATTGCTTGAATTGAATGGCTTTAAATGTGTATGGGAAATGATATGTTAATGCATGCTAATTTATGTGTTGACATGATTGTTTGAATTATATGAAATATAATTGTGTATGAGCCATTGGAATTAGATATATGAATTGGCACCATTGCATTCATGTGCACGATGACATCGCGTTGAGTCGGGTGTGGGTGCATGGTATGGTTATTCACCACTCTTGGTGAATGTGGGTTGAGTATGTCTTTGGGACTACATCCAATTAAGACTCATAGTTCAAATCATAAAATGAGAAGTAATTAATGTGTGTTGGGCGAAGCAAGAAGGGGGCCGTTAATCCCCTCAGGTGAAAAGCCTGGAACTCGGGTGTAGGAGACCAGTGGTATTATCCGGAAGGTCCTGCATGGGTGTGAGAGACCCGCGGTACTATCGGAAAAGGTTTTGCATGGGTGTGAGAGACCAGCGGTACTATCCGAAAAGTTCTGTATGGGTGTTAGAGACCCGTGGTGTGAGCCGAAATTTCTATTGCCCAAGAGAAAACACACGGTCATGTTTATCACCTAGACCTAGAGTTGAGTGATAGGAGTCGGGATTGACTCGGGATGGGTTACCCATTGGCAAATTGCATTAGGTGTTGGTGAGCTGACAAAGGCTCGGTATTTGGGTGTCATTGGCATTACCAAGTGACGATTGCCACACTTGGCATAGGCATGTGTGAGGGAGTCGGTGAGTGACTCGGGGTATGGGCATGGAAACATTTCATGCATGATATAAATCATTCCATGTATGCATCGTAAATTGTATGGAATATGGATGTTGTGATGTGCCATTGCATGTGCATTTTAGGTGGGGAGTAGCCCTCGTAGGAGAATTCAACTACTGGGCATTGCTCACCCTGTTGTGGGATCCCCCTTTCAGGTACTCAGGCAGACGGCGCTCCTTAGAGGCCGGGATTATGAAGCGGGCCAGACTGTGGCCTTGATTCATGTTTTGTGTATATATTAGAACTGATTAGTTTTAATATATGTTTTGTATTAAGAGTGATGTAATAACTCTTGAATCTATAGAAATGTATGGTTTTGTAACCGTATGGACGAGTATGGATGATGGGCCCTATTGGGACATTTTACTCATGTATGGGTCTCATGATATGAGACACACAGGTTTCCGCAGGTTGACGGTGGTCAACGGGACCCCCAGGTTTTGGGGCGTCACAGGACTTCACAATCATATCATCCACATAGACCTCAACATCCCTGTGCATCATGTCATGAAACAGTGTAATATATGCTCTCTGATAGGTAGCACCTGCGTTCTTCAACCCAAACGGCATGCCTCTTTAACAGTAGGTGCCCTACTTAGTGATAAAAGATGTCTTCTCCCTGTCCTTGGGAGCTATTCGAATCTGGTTATAACCATAGAATCCATCCATAAAAGACAACATTGCATGCCCTACAGTACTATCAACCAGCATGTCACTATGTGGGAGAGGAAAATCATCCTTGGGATTTCTAAAGTCCACACAAACTCTAATATTGTTGTCCTTTTTAGAAACAGGGACAACATTAGCTAGCCACTCGGGCTACTAAACCATTGATATAAAACTAACACTAAGTTGCTTCTGAATCTCCTTTTTCACCTACAAACTCCATCGGGGGTGTAATCGCCTCAATTTTTGCTTAACCGGTCTAGCATATGGCACAAGCGGTAGATGATGTTGAAGCTATGGAGGGGTCAAGGCCTGGCATGTCCTCATATGACCTACCCAAAAACATCCAAGTATGATCTGAGTAACTTGAGCAAACTATCTCTCTCATATGTAAACAAAGTGGTACCGATCCTCAACTCTCTAGGCTGGTCCGTTGTATTGAGGTCAACTGTCTCAAGGTCATCAAAAAGAGGTAAAACTTGCTCATCAGTAAAGCTATGATCGGAGTTAGACCGGTAACTGTCATCAAAATCAGGCTGCAAAGGCTCATCATCAATATCATGAATGTGTGATGTGGGTGAATGAGGTGCACATGCATCAATATCATCAATAAAATAGACAAACGAATACTCGAAAATGCTCAAATCCATAGATGAAAAAGCAAGTACATCATTCGAACGGGAGAAAATCCCAATAAAATATCAAAAGAAAGTGGTGGGTCCACAGAATCGAACTCTCCCACAACATGTCCTAAACAATAACATCATCCATAGCAACTGGAGCAAGAGGAGCATCCTCATCATCTCTCAAAGTAAGCACATAAAAGTCACTAAGTGCATAATATGGCTCGAGCTGACTGATGATCATCTAGAGTAGCTCATCAACATAATCATCAGACGACATAACCACATTAGTACCCTCATAATCAGCTATCTCGTCCGAAAAGCACATAGTGAACACACTAGATCGCCTAGGGGAAGGAGGAGCGATCAAAGTAGTAGAAGTGTCAGGAGCCCCACCGCTCAACTGAGCTATGAAAAAAGCTGATGTAGCTCAACATGCTGGATATCAGTAGGCTCATCAATCGATCCATCGGGATGCAGTAATGGCTCTGAAGTCCTCACAAAATAGTCAATCAACCTCAAACTGTAAGGACGAACAAGATAGTCAAATAGAATGTGATGAAGTCGAGATATAACCCTCTCCTGGCGTAGTTGTGCCATGCATCGAAAATCTGCCTCTACGATTACAAATCCCAAGCCAAAGAGTGGGTCATGGTCTAAAACTATGATAAACTCGCTACGACCATGCTGACGACGCCCTAAACCTAAACTAGGCATGTACAACATGCTCCTCATCATGTCTAAAACGATCGGGTTACTATGCTGATCAAATGACATGGGTACTGAATCTCTAAAAAAATCCCCTAGCCCCACGGTCTGTACCTCATAAAAAGTGAATCCGGTCATAAGCAAATCATCACCCATGGCTAATCTCTAATACTGGCTCAGAAGTCAATTGTGCCCCACCTGTAGATGAAATAGTGATCACTCGACCATCATGAATGAACATCACCTTCAAATAAAGGGAAGATAGGATAGGCACCAGCATTGTGAATCCATAGGCGACCTAAGAGTAGGTTAAAGGATACAAGGATCCTCAAAACCTGAAAAACAATTGGCCTAATCATCAACTCGAGAGTCAAAGTGCCCATTACCTCTCTACGAGTACTGTCATAAGCTCTTCACTGTCTGTGTATATGGCTCAAAATCTGTGGGCCCATATCTTAGAGCGATAGCAGTGGCAAGTGGACAAACATTTAGGGTAGATCTATTGTCTAAGAGGACAGATGGAACATGGTGGCCTAAATAACCAAATGATATATGCAAAGGTCGAGTGTGGTCTAAACCCTCTTGAGGTAAGTCATCCTCAAAGAAAATATGCAACTGGCTCGACCATCTATGAGCATATGTATCAGGCCCTCTGTGATGTGGTCGTGTCAACTAGAATCCCAATCAAAGCCCTAATCAAAGTCTCTCTATGGGTGGTAGAGGAAGCTAACAAACTCTAAATAGAGATGCGAGCTGTGTACTCTATAGCTGCTTGAGGATCTCGTCATCCTTTCTCATTGTCTCGTCTCTAATGTATCAGGATCTATGGGTCGAGATGGAACTGGAGGTTGTTGTCTGACCACCCTACCTCCTTTGATAACATACTGAATCTCTGGTGTATCGACTGTCCCTCGGTGTGGAGTCAAAATAAAAGGAATCTGAACACTATAACAAGGAAAAAGTCACTGGCCTCGTGCCGGGGATCCAAACTGGAGTGATGCTCGGCCTCGAAACGACATGTGCGTGAATTTTCTGGCTTGAAAACATTTCATGAACCCCGTCATCGCCATAACCATCATTAAATACTATGGACTTTGGCCCCTGATCATCCATGACAACATATGGATGCGATCATCAAACTCAGTAAAATCAATAAAATGAATACCTCCCGCTAGAGGAGGAACCACATGTGTAGAATATGTCGGAAAGGGGTTAGAACTAACGCTAGGCTGTCCCTAATTGCACAATACCTTGATAACAACATGTCTCTAAGCAGTGCTTTGATCAGTAGTATGTCTAGGGCCCTGAATGATAAGAGCAATGTAGGTCCATCCGAAAATGAGGGTGAACAACCTGAGGTGATGGCCTCGGTGCTAATGGACTGAGCAATCCAATGGTCATCAATGTCTGTAAGACCTCACCCAAAGGCATGCCTAGTGGTGTAAAGTGCCTGAGTTTTCTAGGTTGCTATGTAGGAACTGTGGACTGCTCGAGGTCTAAGATGATTAGTAGGTGGCCTCTCCACAACCTGTGTAGCGTAAACTGGATGTGGTGGAGTATATGGAGCTGATAACCTAAGCGATTGAACCAGCATGGAAGGTCTATTATGAACTGAACTTTGTGCGTAGGAAGGCCGTGCGGCCGAATAGATGCGTACTGAGAGGCTTGGGTGCCCCCTGTCTAAATGAACTGATGTCTCCTACCTCCCTGGTCTATATGATCTAGATGCCTTCCTCCCTTTACTATCAGAAGAAGAAGAATTCAACCATAAACCGCACGCCATACTATCATCAATACCATACAATGCCTCTATCAAAGCACTGTAATCAATAATCGGTACCCCTATAAGATGTCTAACATAACTGGGCTGTAAACTCCTCATGGTCATGCTGATCTAATCTCTCTCTAATGGATGGTCAATCATCTGAATAACCTTCTCCTTCCAATGGGAGATGAATGATGTAACAGTCTCATGAGCTCCCTATCTCATAGCCTCAAGCTCTCTCCTAGTGACATCTATGACAAGTGCTGAAGAGAACTATCGAATAAACTCATGGGCAAGGTCCTCCCAGTCCACCTACGCAAAGCATCCAAGGTGGCAAACCAACTCTATGCCACACTACTCAATGACAAAGGGAACAACATGATCAATTGAGCCTCATCCAAACTATGCCCCTCATCATCTGACTATATATCCTCAAATGAGTATGTGGGCATCCTCTTCCTGTATACCTCTCCATGCTAGGCATCCAAAATTTAGGCGGCAATGGGGTCATAGGTGCACTATCAAATCCATCCCACACATCCATACCCTCTGCAACTTTCAACTGTCTAAGCATCTACTCTATCTGTATGCGGTCATCAAAAGCACCAGTGGTCTAAACTAGAACAATTTCATGTGGCAGGATCACCTCTGTAGGCCTTTGGATGACAAAAGGAGGGCCATGAGGGATATGTGTCGATGCCATTTGAACCATCGATAGAGGTGGAGGTGGTGCCCCTATGTCAAACTGAGCATCCTCCTGTGTTAAAATCTATGGGTTTGTTGTCTATCAATCCTCTGATTGAGACCATGTACTATATCCTGAAGAAAGGTGACAGTTGTAGCAATCTGCTCAATAACCGTTGCATGTAGATCCATATATGTCTGATCTGATGTGCGTACTAATCTACCCTCAACTCTAACCCACGAAGATGGTCCCAGTCTGATGTCAGTGAATCCTAAAAGTGTAACAAAACAAATAAGGTGGAGTCCAAGTCGAACAAAAAAGAATGGTGCTATAATGAAACGTAAATAAGCAATCCATCACTATGCACAAAACTGCCCCACTGAAACTCAACAATCTAATCAATCTCTGTATACCCTCGAGAGGAAACCAAAATGGAGAGCTTTGGGTCCATAACATAACTAAACTAGCCTTGAAGGCTCAAATGCACCCACATGTAGGATGGGAGTCCTAATAAGTAGGATCTAAGCTCAACCTAGAAGGTCATGGTGGATCTAAAAAGACAAGGGTGGGTCTTTTAAAGGGGTCCCTAGCAGGAGCAATCGTACCCTGCAATGGTACACAACCTCTTACACATCTTTAAAGAGACGAGGTGCTTCCATGCAAGGTGGTCATCACCTCCACACATGCACTTCCTCGAGATCCCAGGGAGCAGGCCTATGGTAAAGGCTCTTATATTCTCAACGCTCAGGGATAAACTACGTGTACAGTGAATGTGTGGGTGCATCCGAAAAACCTAAATGACATCTAAAACAAAAAAAGGCACACTGGTCACACAAATATCCTAAAATCTAGCTTTGGGTTATACAAGTCTTCAAGGATCGAACTCCTTAGCCTCAATATGTCGACCACCACCAAAATGCTCATAATCATAGATATAGCCATCATTAGACCTTACTCCTAGTCACTAGCCGGTCGAAAAGAAGCAAGAACAACAAGTCTCAACCAAACGCAAACCAGAGACACAAAGTCGACTGAGACTGGAGGTTTGGAGATAAAGGGATACAGTGTGCCCCCACATAGACATGCGACAAGAATCATGCAGGAAGAAAGGTAGCATGCAAAGCGCAGGTATATCATCCATATCCTACACATAATCTAAGTAGGAGTATAAGATGAGCAAGGTGAAATATAACAAAAACAACATGCTAAAAGAGGTGATCAAGATGAATATACAATGGAGAGAATCAACATGTCAAAGCAAATGAGATAACCAATCAATCAAATTGTACATGTGTCAGAATGAGTAGAGTGATCATCCAACAAGCAGGAATCAACATGCTTTGATAAATAAAATATCCAACCAATATAATCAACTAGATCATGACAAATGAAGTATGCAAAAATAAGAGTTTACATGTAAAGAATGAGATAAAATATCATATAGTAAGAGGAAGTCAACATGCTATGAGAATAGTCAAGCAAAGCAATCAACACATCAAAGTCGGTGGACTATACAACAATGATAAAATAATAGGTGTCAAGGTGAATAGAATGAGCATACCACAAACAGCAAGTGACATAACAAGATGAGTAAAAGAATCGACCAACAAAGTCAACCAACCAACATAAATAATACAACAACATGCTACCGATAATCAAGTATACAAAAAGCACAAAAATGAGGTATCTATCAATCAACTAATCAAAAACCACATTTTCCTCAATTTGTATTCAAGCTTGACCCTCACTGCCCCTAGTGGAGTTGCCATTTTGTGGACCCTGCATTTTTTGCTATTTTGCGTTTTCCACTAAAAATATGAGAATTGTTTTTATTTTTTGAAAAACCATTTTAAAAATGGTTTGGAGTCGCCACTTATTTTTGTTTTATTTTAAAAGGAAAACAAAATAAGAAAGAAAAACCCTAAATGTGACTCCATATAAGAAAACGTAAGTCAAGGAAAACCGAGTCTAGGTCCGGGGTCAAGTTACTTATAGAGAAGGTACGGTAGCAAGCCGTAGCACCCCTTTAAGCCCCTAAAGTTGGGTCTCTACTAAACAAACTAAGAAAAATGCGACTTTTGACTAATCAGTCAATGGATACCAAAGATAATAACAATACAACAACACACCAGATATATATAAATGAACTGACAGATAAATAAATAAAATAATAAGCAAAGTCAAATGAGAAAAATGTGTACTTGGGTAGCAGATAAAAAGCGCTATCAACTAGGAAACAATGTTAGTGCAATAAAAAAAATATTTTACAGTTAATTAGAAATTGGTTATAGATTAGAGGTCAAATTATTTATTCAAAAGATATATGAAATGTCAGGTTCCACCTAAGCCCATTTATCTGTTACACAATTAACTCCACAAGATTCCATTTTATAGGAATTGTAGAATTAATCATGTGATTGGAATTTTTGAAAACTAATTTAAAATTAAATTTTGAAAAATAGAAGTTTGAGAATTGAGAATTTTGAAATGAATTTGAAGTTTGATAATTTTGAATTGAGATTTTAGAAATTGAATTTTGAAATTAAGAACTTGAATTTTATAAATTTGTTATTTAGAAATTTGCAGTTTTGAATTTAAAATTTTGAAATTAGAAATTGTTAGACTTAAATTTTTAAATTTTGGGATTTGAATAAGTTAAGGATGGGTGATGGTTCATGTGTTAAGAAAAAATAATTGAATTATTAAATTGAAAAAAACATTAACAACCAATTTAAATGAATAAACAAAAAGCAACAATATACTTACAAAGAAAATAAAATAACAAGACTATAAATTAAATGACTAATTAAAGACAACAATAAGTTAAATATATATACAAGACAATTAATTAAAAAAATAATCATATAAAAGAAAAACTTTTAAATAAAAATAAAATAAGGAAACTTACCTGATAGATGGACATCTCTTAGGGCCGAGTCGCCCCCTCAAGCTGAAATCGTCTCCAAAGTTAGGATCTTTTCCCACGATTGCCCCCAAGGCCATCTTATTTAAAAAAACAAAAAATTTTAACTGTGAGACTACTTGAGCCTCCCACTCAATGTGGGGGAGCCCCATGGTCTTCCCTTATTTTCTTTCTTTTGTCCATTTCCAATATGGGATTGCCTCTCACAAAAGATGAAACATCCCTAAGCCTCCAAATTTGAGGTCTACACTGTGCCCTCTAGTTTCTAACCTCTCCCATAAGTTCTTGATGTTTTATTGAATAAATTTTAAGGGAACAGAAATTCCCCCTAATTCTCACAAACTTCAAAAAGAATGATTCAACTTCCTTGAGAAATCCCCTTATTTTCTCACCATTATCGTTACTTTCTTCAACTTTCCTAAGAAATTTTCATAAAACAAGGATTATCCTGAAGATGAACACAATCTAAATCACCCTTCCAAGTCTCAAGCAAGCAAAAAAACAAGTAAAAAAAAAGAATCTGAAGACAAAATCCAAGACTGACCAAGAAGGAGAATTGCCTCCATTTTCTCAGCATCCTCCACAACTTAATTTCTTACACATCCACTCTATTTCCATGAAAGTAATAGTAACTAAAACGAAAAGGATCCTAAAATCAATCCAACAAACTTCAAACAAGCAATACTCAGCAACATAAACCAAACCTCATTTGAAGTTTCATTCAGTACTACACCTCAAAATTAACAAAAGACCCTTAATAATACAAGGCACAAGAAAGTCCAACTAGGAGGGAGAGACTAAAATGAGAATTTGATTCCATTTGCTTAAAACATCAACTCATCTTTTCAGCTTCAATAATTGTCCAACACTTGTCCAAAAAGAAGACAAGAACATGAATCCTTGGATACGGAATTTGTCTAGGATGACTAGATATGTAATAAATATGAGGAGTCAAAATACTATGTCATATCACAACCATAGTAACGTTCAAATAATATCTATACTAGACCTCTTTGTACTTTAAAAAAATTAATATCAAAAGACTTATATGCCCAAAACCTTTTATCCCCTGGATTATACAAAAAAGTTCTTCTCAACCAAATTTACATGGAAAAAAATATATATTTAACCTTCACAAACATTAATAGAAGCAAAAATCAAAGGGAAAAACCAAACACATTTCATATTCCAATTGGTTATGCACTTTTAATCAACAAAACAAACAAAGATATTAACTGAGGAACAACACAATATGGCTGTAAGACCCGAGAAATTCCAATTTCTGGGAAAATGGCATAATCGTAATTTCGATTACAAAATTGTAATTTCGGTTAAAAATCCAGAATTTATTCTCTAGATCTCGGATGACGAAACGGATTTCATTGTTGGAATCGTCTCGCAAAATCTAGCTAGCACGTAAAATTTCGTAAAATTCTGAGAAAGTTGGAGTTGACACGTTTTTCGAGGCATCGCGGTTCGAGTGCCGTAAAATGATTTTCGATGCGAAGAAAGTCACATATAACACGTACTCATGTGCCATGAGTGGTATGAGTAGAGAAACAATGAGAATTGACAGCCGAGATAGTGCCGAATGTCAAAACTGGGAAAATAAGGACATAGGCGTCATTTGAAGTTTGATTAAATGAACTAAATGACAAAAATTGAACAGTCCTATCTCCTTTTAATCAAAGGGAAAACAGTCAAAGGGAAAAACCAAACACATTTCATATTCCAATTGGTTATGCACTTTTAATCAACAAGACAAACAAAGATATTAACTGAGGAACAACACAATATGGCTGTAAGACCCGAGAAATTCCAATTTATGGAAAAATGGCAAAATCGTAATTTCGATTACAAAATTGTAATTTCGGTTTAAAAATCCAGAATTTATTCTCTAGATCTCGGATGACGAAACGGATTTCACTGTTGGAATCGTCTCGCAAAATCTAGCTAGCATGTAAAATTTCGTAAAATTCTGAGAAAGTTGGAGTTGACACGTTTTTCGAGGCATCGCGGTTCGAGTGCCGTAAAATGATTTTCGATGCGAAGAAAGTCACATATAACACGTACTCATGTGCCATGAGTGGTATGAGTAGAGAAACAATGAGAATTGACAGCCGAGATAGTGCCGAATGTCAAAACTGGGAAAATAAGGACATAAGCGTCATTTTGAAGTTTGATTAAATGAACTAAATGACAAAAATTGAACAGTCCTATCTCCTTCATTAAACCAAGACAAAAAAAAAAACGTGAAATGGAAAAGAAAGAGATGCAGTGGCCAAACATGGAGTTTTGTAAGAGAGAAGGCCTGACTTCTCTCTAGAAATACGGGTGATCCGACGTCAGCAGTCTTCGGGACAAGAAGGGAAGCTGCTCTACGCGGAGAGGGCTTCGCGTGGGTACCGGATTTAGGGAGTTTCCTCAAACTCTGGAGGTAGGGGTTTCTCCCTACTTGGGTTTTACACTTTATTTAAGTGTTTTTCAATGTTTCGGTTACCTTGAGGCCTTGACGGCCGTTTGATCGGTCCCAAAACTTGGGACCGAATTGATATAAAATTTTGAAACCCAAATGGTGCAGCCGTGATTGTCCACGGCTGATTTGGGTGTTAAATGGTGAAATTATGTGTTAATGCATGGGATGGTTTGTTTGAGGCCGGAAATGGCCGTGAAACCTCGGGTTCACCAAGTGAACCGATAATTTGTGCTTTGAAAGGAACAGTGACCGAGGGTTTTACTGTTCCCGAAATAGTGATCACAAAATAATTTTGTGAAAAAATGTGTTTGATCGAGTGATTCAAGTTGAATTGCTCGTGTTTGATCATTAGCCCAAGCGAGCTAATTTTGATGTATGAAATGAGAATTTACATGACATGATTGTGTGAATTGAATGTTTTGTAAATATATGCATGCCTTATATATTTACATGTGAATTAGACTGTATTGGAAAATTGGCATACATGCATTCCATATGCACTGGGGCACCCTAAAGAGATAGGAGTGAGTGCATGAGGGAGTTTCTTAAGAGAACTGTTTCGGAGGGTACACTAGTAAATGTAATATATCTCGGAGGGTGGCTAAAATATAATAATGATCGGAGGGTAGTCCATACTAAAAATATCAATCGTCGGAGACGGCCCAATTGATATACATCGGAGGGTAGTTCACATATAAAATATCAATCGTCGGAGACGGCCCAATTGATATATCTCGAAGGGTAGTCCACTAAATATAACATCGGAGACAGTCCACTACTTAGATCGGAGGGTAGACCACAAATATAAACAAATAACTTTGTTTGAAATTAGTTTTCTCATACTGGCTTAGGCAAGTGTGAGGGAGTCGGTGAGGACTCGGGGTATGAGTTGATCAGTTAGACATTCAAGTAGGATCATGCATTTGCTTGAATGTGTGTTTATTTTGGAGCATTGCATATGCACTTAGGTGGAGAGTAGCCCACTTAGGGCTGATTCCACTACTGAGCATTAGCTCACCCTGTCGAGGGAACATATTTTCAGGTACAGGGAGCGCACGAGGAGACGGCTCGTCCTAGAGGCTGAGTTTAGAAGAAAAGCCGGATTGTGGCTTTGGTTTTGTGATGTATACATGTATTAGAATTCTCTAATTTTAATATATGTGTTGTATAAAAGAGAATTGATTAACTCTTTTGAAACTATTGGATATAGTTGTTGTATCATGATGAGTATAGTTATTGGGCCCAAGTGGTCGTTTTACTCATGTTGTGATTATTTTGGACTGCTTGGGACAAGTTTCATGCAGGTGTTGTATTTGGGTAGAGCTCCCCGTACAAAGGAGACTCTGCCCGATTTTCTGAAGTAGCGTCGGGTAACCCGACATCCACTTGTATTCCGCGGGTTGACGGGTAGTCAACGGACCCCCGGGTTTGGGGTGTCACAGCTTGGTATCAGAGCTTAGGTATACGAATACCTAGGGAGCTCGGGTTGGGTATCCATCACCACTTGGGTGGTTTGATGTAGAGTATAGGTATATGGAAACCTAGAGATTGAGGATTTGGGCTTAGGCCATAGTCGAGTAAGAACATCACCACTAGGTGTGGTTCGATCTTGGGTTTAGGTATGAGATTACCTAGGAAATCACGGGACAAAACTAGGACACTGCATGCATGTGTTTGTGTGTTTTGTGTGATTTGATGAATTATTGTATGATGGTGTGTATGCCATGTTGTATGTATGATGTGAATGTTTGTGTGCTTAGGCAAATAGCACATAGGTGTTGGAAAACTAATTCTGGAGTTTACAGTGTGTAAACTGGAAGGATAAAATAAAAGAAATAAATTTTTTAGAAATTTATTTGGTTTATCGGATAATGAAATCAAATTCTAATAAATTTGAGGTTGAACACTAGGGTTAGTGTTGTATAAGGAGGCTTTGAGGAAATTCTGGACCATTTTCCAGAATTAAATGAAAAAATATATATAAATAAATAAACAAAATAAATTTTAGGAAATTTATTTGGTTTATTGAGAAATGAGAAAAAAATATATGTATATAAGATGGAGAAAATTTTTACAGTGTAAAACTGGAAAAAGAAAGTAAAGAAAAAATTTTTTATAAATTTATTTGGGTTTTTGGATAATGAAATAAAATTTTAATAAATTTTATTTGGTTAGTGTTAGACCAAGAGGTGTTGATAAATTTTTGGATAAGAGGTTTTGGGTGTTCCAGGAAATAGGTGTGCAATTGGAAAAACAAAAAAAATCAAATAAATAAACTTTACTAAGTTTATTTGATGTACTGGAGATTAAAGAAAAAAAAAAAATTGGATACGTTTTTTTTTTGTGTCTCCAGTAGCAGAAGAGATGAAAAAAAAAAAAAAAAAAATCATTTTTAAGTGTTTTCCATTGCTGGAAATAAAAGAAAAAAAATAATGAAAAAAAAAAAAAAGTGCAAACCGATTTGGGCTACTGCCCAAATTATATTGTGACTTAGTCTTTTTGGCCAAGATTTGTATTGCAATATATGGTGTGTAGTGGGTTCAAAAATTGTATTACAATATAGCTTAGTGGGTAGCAGGTGTATTGCAATAGAGGAGCTTGGCTGCTGAAGGTGTTGTATCACAATACACCTAGTGTATTGTGACATAGAGTGTGGACAGAAATTGTATTGCAAGGAAATTGTATTGCAAGAGGCTTGGTAGGTTGAGTTATTGTATTGCAAGACAACAAGGGGCTGCTGGAAATGTGTTGCAATACAATTTTTGTATTGTGACCAACAGTAACGATCTACAGTAACTAGTGAACAGTAATCCGTGAACAGTAATCTGTGAACAGTAATCTATGAACAGTAATCAATGAACAGTAATCGTTGATCGGTCAACTGTGAACAATATATTTCGAAAAAAAAAAACTTTTTTTTTTTTGAAAAATAAAATAAAATAAAATTTGACAAAATATTCAAAAACAAAATAAAATTTTTGTTGAAAACAATATTTTAAATGCAAAATTGATTGCCTTGCATTACCTGTAAATGCAAGGACAATATGTATACACTGATTTATGTGTATGATTAGTGTCTCGGGGCTGTGCTTATGCCTTAGAGATACTGTATTGTATTTAACTACCGTTGGAAATTGTGATTGCGCGCTTATTGCGTAGGAAACTATATGCATGGTGTAATGTGTATAGGAAAAAGGGTGAATGCTAAGGTTAGGAACTATGACCTTAGGTATTTGGATACTGAAATGAACAAGAAAGCTTGTAATTTTATTGAAATAAATTAATTGAGTGGTTGAAATTTAGCACCACTTAGGAAATGAACGGGTCAGTTCATGGTTGTTAAGTCTATTAGTAATTGGCATGTGCATTGCTAGTTAGACTGAAATGAAAATTTAATGATTCTTATTGCCATTGGAAATACGTAAATGGCTAGTCGAGGACGAGGATGTAGAGGGCGTCCACAGGGTACTGGTCAGGCACCACCAGTATTGATCAGTAGGCCTTTGTAGAGGCTGTAGGTATTGCGGCGGCAGCTATCGCACAGGCTAGCATAGCAGGTAGTCAGGGAGGTCCTAGTTGTAACACCTTGTCCCGAGAGAGTGTACAGTACATGATACTGTAGGGGCGTATAAGAGCACCAATTGTCACATAGTAGTATTTTGGAGATTAAAGTAGGAAATGAAAGTTTATGGAACCCGGAATTTTGGTATTAAAACAAGGGTACAATTGTCATTTAGCAAAAGGATTATGAAGATTATTAAGTGTAGAGATGGGCCATAATACAAATTTCATAAGTTACAATTGCAAAATTGGAAAGATGAGGGTTATTTGCAAATTAAAGGAAATGTTAAAATAATAAAAGGAGAAAAACAAAAGCCAAACATTCATTTGGTCTTCAAAAGGCTAGGGTTCACGTAGGAGAGAAAGGAAAAGGGAGAAAAGGAGAGAAAAGAGAGGAAAGAAGAGAGAAAGGGAAGAAAATGGTGGAGCAAGGTGGGAGATGTGATTTTTTTCTTCTCCTTCAAGCTTTCCAAGTGCTCTACAAGTGGTAGCAAGGGAGAGGAGCCAAAGGAAACCAAGAACAAGTAAGTTTTAATGGTGGGAAAGTTAGGGTTTGATGTTTTTCATGTCTAATGTCTTGAATTTTCTGGTATGGATGTTAAATTGGTGGTATTTAAGGTTTAATGGTGCTGATTTTGATATCAATTGAGAAGGAAATGGATTAGGTTAGGTTTTGAAAAAGAAAGTGAGGGAATTGTTAGGATTTGATAGGGAATTGTGTGTGATATGTTGAATTGGGTATAAGGCATCAGATTGGAGTGTTTAGAGTGAAAAAAAAAGTGGAAGAGAAACACATTCTGGTCATTTTCTGGGCAGCAGTCTCGGTACAGGAAATGCCCTGTTTTTCTGTTTTGACCAACTTTCGTATTTTGGCCATAACTTGCTCATTTCAGATCTGATTTGAGTGATTCAAAATGCTGGGTAAAATAGACTTCTAGGGGAAAAATTTATCTGAAGGAAGTGCGTGCAAATTGTAACCCTAAAGTGCCCAAAAATGTACTCAAAGTAGGGCCATGTGTAAGCCACTGTCTGGTTCTCGGTACAGGAAATGCTCTGTTTTCCTGTTTCGACCATTTGTAGTATTTTGACCATAACTTGCTCATTTCTGATCCGATTTGAGTGATTCAAGTTTCTGGTTAAAATGGACTTCTAAGGGAAAAATTTATCTTAAGGAAGTTCAAGCAAATTGTAATCCCAAAGTGCCCAGAAAATTTGTCAAAGTGGAGCTATGTGCAGATTCTGTTCTGCCAAATTGAGTCATTAGATGTAAACAATAACTTGTGTTATGTGGTTGAGGGCTTTAGAGAAGGAATTTTAAATTGAAAATTTAAAGAGATGTCATTGGATATATAAAGGACTGATCTGGAGAGTTTCATAATTTTGAAGACCGTTTGAATAATTTTTGAGTCATAAAGTCTATAGAGTATTGTTGGAAAAAGGTTGGCCAAAATGAGTGGGTTTTTAGTGCTTAAGGGTAATTTGTTCATTTGGCTTTAAATGAATGTGTATGGTGGATTAAAATGGAAGTTATGATTAATGTATAGTTGTGGTTTTCTTGAAAAAGGTGAAAAGGACTATCGGACGGGAAACGGGAATTCGACGGGAAGCAAGCGGGATTGAGCGGTGAACTGTGAGTGAAAATGATATTTTGAAAATTGAGTTTTTAAAAGTGAATGATTTAATGTTAAACTGAAAGTTTAATGGAAATGTTTATGTAAATGCTAAGGCATATGGAAATGTTTTATCTTGCATCAATATATATTTATATGTATATGAAATATGCATGCATATGTTAAGGTATTATGAAAGTTTAAAAATGTGTAAAGAATGCATATGTGTTTTAATGATAAAGTAAATGATTTAAATGGATTTATAAATGTATTTTGAAGAAATGTTTTACTGATGGTTACCCTAAACCCCCCTATGACTGTTATGACTTATATCGGCCGAGGTACTTTAAGCGTGTAAGGATTTAGAGGGTAAAGTTATAGGTTACTAACTGAGGGAGGGAAATAGGTGTCTAGAGTAATATCCTTACACGTGATAAAGTGCTATGACTGGAACCCTATGCAAAGCGTGAGTTTCTCCGCAGCTTAGTGGTTATGACTGGAATGTGACTGTCCCTCACCGTCAGTACCCGAAAACTGTTCGGTGTGTTTATTCCCCTGGGTTCCATCAGAAAGAAGGAAATAAAATAAAGTTTGAGGCATAAATGTTTAAGGCATAAATTGATTTGAAATGTATAAGTATTTATTATAAAGAAAGAAAGAAAGTTTGAGGCATAAATGTTTAAGGCATAAATGGATTTTTAAATGTATAAGTATGTATTACTTTGATATATACTGAAAATGTTATCTTAAGGCATAAATGGATTTTTAAATGTATAAGTATGTATTACTTTGATATATACTGAAAATGTTATATTAATGAAAATGTACACTCACTGGGCTCCTTTAGCTCATTCTTTTCCTTATGTTTTAAAAACATTTTCAGGACCCGAGACAGGTGCGCCGGTAGAGTACCCTCCTATGCAGTGAGTTGAGCCATCGAGGAGACGATGCATGTGAACTGCATTGTATAAATAGTTTGCATATTTTATATGTCGAATACTTTGTCATGTATATATGCATATATGGATATATTTTGAAAAGGAACTTCTTAGGCGGTCGGCTTAAGTTCGGCTCAAGCCCAATCTTTTGAAAAAAAACAATGCATGGAATTAATGAAGTTTGGAATGTTTTGATGATTTGAAATGAATAAATGTATATGTGTATATATTGTGTTTGATTGGGTTGTGGACGAGGAGTCCTAAAACGGAAGTTGAGAAGTTGAGGATTGAAAGATTAGAAGTGTTTTTAAATGTTTTCGCAGGTTTTGTAAATTTGGGAAAGTCCGAAAAACAGAGGAAACTCTGGCCAATTTTTCTGAAAAATCCAAGTGTTTGAAAAAAAAAAGAAAAAAAAAATTTATCACTTCGCTTCCGCATTATTTTCTAAAGATATGTTAAGGATTGTAAAGGGGTTCGCTCCATGGATTTTATTTTACTGTTTTGAAGGAAAAGTTTCTATATCCATTGGAGTGCCGGGAGGTCCCCTCGGGTTCATGAGGTTAATCCGGGTCGGGATCCTTCAACGTGGTATCAGAGCCACGGTTTTGAAAATGTTATAAAGATTTGAAAATTTTATGTTCATATGATTGTTTTAATGTTTTATTTTAAAATTGCATAAATTATTTATGTGATTTAAAATCATATATGCATTACATGACATATGAAATTTTGAATTCACAGAAAGTGCGTCGTCGAGGCCGACCCTGCCACCAGGAGAGCTCCTGAGGCATTAGTACCACCACCCGAAATACCGAGGTTTCATTTATAGGAAATAATACTAGATCTTTTGAGTTGGAAGGTCTAGGCAAAAAGGAGTCTTGGACTTTAATTTCAAAGATTACATTTGGAGGATAGGAGAATAGTGTGAGTGAAAAGATCATAAATGTTGGAAAAGAAATTGTAGGCATGTGTAGAAGAGTCCCACTCATCATCAACACCTTAGGAGGAATATTAATGTAATGTAAATCAGACTCGTCCAAATGGGAGTCTATTCGTCGGAATGAAAATCTGTTACTACTTCAACATGGAAATGATAATGTTCTACAGGTTCAAACAGGGATGAGCAATTAGAGGACATGGGAGATCGATATTTCGAGGAATCAGTGTCAAGATGATTGTTGAAAAAAAAAAAAGTTGAAGAAGACGATTCTAATGATAGATTAACATATAAAATGCATGATCTTATACATAATCTTGCACAATCAATTGTAGGATATGAGGTCCTTATTCCAAGAAATGCCACAAGTCATGTATCAAGAGAAGTTAGTCATGTATCATTGCTTGAAAAGTTGAATCCAATGATAAAAGATAAAATGGAAAAACCAAAAAGGTCCATATCATGGCTTGAAGAGGTTTGCTGTAGGTTTTAGTCCAGAGATTTGGACCACAGTAGCGTCGACAGCCCACACACAGTACGGCCAGGTAGTAGAGGCCGCAGTTAGGGATGAGAGGAGCATGGGTTTGAAATCCCAGGCTACGCACAGTCAAGGACAGAAACGGAGTGGGTCAACAGTGAGTTCAGGGAGGTTCCAGTAAGCAATTAGGGTTTTATGGATTATTTATCTAAACCTTCAATTGAGTTATATTAAGGCTTTAGCTATTAAATTGACATGATTCTAGGTTGATTTTGCTAAGAAATTGAAAAGAAAGAATGATATTATAAGGATTGTCAATTTAGGTCAACCTTGGATGTTAATGAAAGTGATGTTGTTTGATTGGTTTTAATTGATTTAATGACATTACTTGAAATGCTTGAAGGAATTAATGGAATTAATGGAATTAAAAGTTGAATAGAAAATGAGATGAGAGGGTTAGGCCAAGAAAGGGTTTAATTGGAAATGCATTGGTTTGATTTAGTTTAAGTAAATCAATGACATTGGATGAATTATCAAATATAATTGTTGAAAGAAAATGGAAGAAATTGAAGAAATAATTATGAATGTGTGACATGTAGGATTTGACCACCTTAGGAGAAGTATGGAAAAGTTGAGCTTCCATTGATTTTAATCAATTGGAAGTGATTACATGCCTAATGGAATGTGTTAGAATTAATGTTTTAAGAAGAAGAATTGATTAAGATATAAATGTAATTTTTGCTAAGGTGAAGGGCATTATGGGTTTTTCACTTTAAGGATGCTAATGGCTTGATGTAAGGCTTGCAAAGATGTTGTCATGAGCCTTGATTTAATTGGAAGTGAATTGGATAAGTTGAGACTTCATGGGGTTCCAGTTTTGATAGTTTCAGACAGAGATTCTAGGTTTACCTCACGGTTTTGGCCTAGTTTACAGAATGCCCCTGGCACTAAACTGCATTTCAGTATGGCTTTTCATCCACAGACGGATGGCCAATCTGAGAGGACTATACAGACTTTAGAGGATATGCTTAGGGCATGTGTTATGGAGTTTAGAGGGAGCTGGGACACCCATCTACCCCTGATGGAGTTTGCATACAATGACAGTTATCAGGCCAGTATTGGTATGGCCCCTTATGAGGCTCTTTATGGACGGAAATGTCGAACTCCAGTCGGTTGGGATGAGGTAGGCGAAAGGAAATTAGTAGGTCTGGAAATTGTCCAAGTGACTTGTGATAAGATCAAAGTTATAAGGGATAGATTGAAAATTGCACAAGACCGATAGAAAAGTTATGCGGACAACCGTCGTAGAGACTTGCAATTTGAGATAGGTGACCAAGTTTTTTTTGAAGATTTCACCTTGGAAAGGTGTGTTGTGATTTGGGAAACGAGGCAAACTTAGCCTAAGGTATATTGGACCTTATGAGATTATGAGCAAGGTGGGGCTAGTAGCTTATAAGTTGAAGTTACCCCCAGAGTTATCAAGGATTCATGATACATTCCATGTATCGATGTTGAGGAAATATATCCCAGATCCTTCACATGTATTGAGAGAACAACCAGTGCAGTTAAAAGAGAACTTGACTTATGAAGAGATACCCGTGCAGATTATAGATTGCAAGGAAAAGGTGTTGAGGAGTAAAGTGATTCCATTAGTCAAGTACTATGGAGGAATCATGAGAGGGAGGCAAGCTACTTGGGAGCAAGAGGCTAAGATGCGACGTCATTACCCTCAATTATTTTCCAAATGAGGTATTTTCCTTTCCTTTCTTTTGGAGTATAGTTTATTCATTTCGAGGACGAAATGTTCCTAAGGAGGGAGGATTTTGTAACACCCCGTCCCGAGAGTGTACAGTACATGATACTGTAGGGGCGTATAAGAGCACCAATTGTCACATAGTAGTATTTTGGAGATTAAAGTAGGAAATGAAAGTTTATGGAACCCGGAATTTTGGTATTAAAACAAGGGTACAATTGTCATTTAGCAAAAGGATTATGAAGATTATTAAGTGTAGAGATGGGCCATAATACAAATTTCATAAGTTACAATTGCAAAATTGGAAAGATGAGGGTTATTTGCAAATTAAAGGAAATGTTAAAATAATAAAAGGAGAAAAACAAAAGCCAAACATTCATTTGGTCTTCAAAAGGCTAGGGTTCACGTAGGAGAGAAAGGAAAAGGGAGAAAAGGAGAGACAGGAGAGGAAAGAAGAGAGAAAGGGAAGAAAATGGTGGAGCAAGGTGGGAGATGTGATTTTTTTCTTCTCCTTCAAGCTTTCCAAGTGCTCTACAAGTGGTAGCAAGGGAGAGGAGCCAAAGGAAACCAAGAACAAGTAAGTTTTAATGGTGGGAAAGTTAGGGTTTGATGTTTTTCATGTCTAATGTCTTGAATTTTCTGGTATGGATGTTAAATTGGTGGTATTTAAGGTTTAATGGTGCTGATTTTGATATCAATTGAGAAGGAAATGGATTAGGTTAGGTTTTGAAAAAGAAAGTGAGGGAATTGTTAGGATTTGATAGGGAATTGTGTGTGATATGTTGAATTGGGTATAAGGCATCAGATTGGAGTGTTTAGAGTGAAAAAAAAAGTGGAAGAGAAACACATTCTGGTCATTTTCTGGGCAGCAGTCTCGGTACAGGAAATGCCCTGTTTTTCTGTTTTGACCAACTTTCGTATTTTGGCCATAACTTGCTCATTTCAGATCTGATTTGAGTGATTCAAAATGCTGGGTAAAATAGACTTCTAGGGGAAAAATTTATCTGAAGGAAGTGCATGCAAATTGTAACCCTAAAGTGCCCAAAAATTTACTCAAAGTAGGGCCATGTGTAAGCCACTGTCTGGTTCTCGGTACAGGAAATGCTCTGTTTTCCTGTTTCGACCATTTGTCGTATTTTGACCATAACTTGCTCATTTCTGATCCGATTTGAGTGATTCAAGTTTCTGGTTAAAATAGACTTCTAAGGAAAAATTTATCTTAAGGAAGTTCAAGCAAATTGTAATCCCAAAGTGCCCAGAAAATTTGTCAAAGTGGAGCTATGTGCAGATTCTGTTCTGCCATCTAGATGTAAAACACAATAACTTGTGTTATGTGGTTGAGGGCTTTAGAGAAGGAATTTTAAGTTGAAAATTTAAAGAGATGTCATTGGATATATAAAGGACTGATCTGGAGAGTTTCATAAATTTTGAAGACCGTTTGAATAATTTTTGAGTCATAAAGTCTATAGAGTATTGTTGGAAAAAGGTTGGCCAAAATGAGTGGGTTTTTAGTGCTTAAGGGTAATTTGTTCATTTGGCTTTAAATGAATGTGTATGGTGGATTAAAATGGAAGTTATGATTAATGTATAGTTGTGGTTTTCTTGAAAAAGGTGAAAAGGACTATCGGACGGGAAACGGGAATTCGACGGGAAGCAAGCGGGATTGAGCGGTGAACTGTGAGTGAAAATGATATTTTGAAAATTGAGTTTTTAAAAGTGAATGATTTAATGTTAAACTGAAAGTTTAATGGAAATGTTTATGTAAATGCTAAGGCATATGGAAATGTTTTATCTTGCATCAATATATATTTATATGTATATGAATTATGCATATGTTAAGGAAATGTTTATCTTGCATCAATATATATTTATATGTATATGAAATATGTATGCATATGTTAAGGTATTATGAAAGTTTAAAATGTGTAAAGAATGCATATGTGTTTTAATGATAAAGTAAATGATTTAAATGGATTTATAAATGTATTTTGAAGAAATGTTTTACTGATGGTTACCCTAAACCCCCCTATGACTGTTATGACTGATATCGGCCGAGGTACTTTAAGCGTGTAAGGATTTAGAGGGTAAAGTTATAGGTTACTAACTGAGGGAGGGAAATAGGTGTCTAGAGTAATATCCTTACACGTGATAAAGTGCTATGACTGGAACCCTATGCAAAGCGTGAGTTTCTCCGCAGCGTAGTGGTTATGACTGGAATGTGACTGTCCCTCACCGTCAGTACCCGGAAACTGTTCGGTGTGTTCATTGCCCTGGGTTCCATCAGAAAGAAGGAAATAAAAGAAAGTTTGAGGCATAAATGTTTAAGGCATAAATTGATTTGAAATGTATAAGTATTTATTATAAAGAAAGAAAGAAAGTTTGAGGCATAAATGTTTAAGGCATAAATGGATTTTTAAATGTATAAGTATGTATTACTTTGATATATACTGAAAATGTTATCTTAATGAAAATGTACACTCACTGGGCTCCTTTAGCTCATTCTTTTCCGTATGTTTCAAAAACATTTTCAGGACCCGAGACAGGTGCGCCGGTAGAGTACCCTCCTATGCAGTGAGTTGAGCCATCGAGGAACGATGCATGTGAACTGTATTGTATAAATAGTTTGCATATTTTATATGTCGAATACTTTGTCATGTATATATGCATATATGGATATATTTTGAAAAGGAACTACTTAGGCGGTCGGCTTAAGTCCGGCTCAAGCCCAATCTTTTGAAAAAAACAATGCATGGAATTAAAGAAGTTTGGAATGTTTTGATGATTTGAAATGAATAAATGTTATGTGTTATATTGTGTTTGATTGGGTTGTGGACGAGGAGTCCTAAAACGGAAGTTGAGAAGTTGAGGATTGAAAGATTAGAAGTGTTTTTAAATGTTTTCGCAGGTTTTGTAAATTTGGGAAAGTCCGAAAAACAGAGGAAACTCTGGCCAATTTTTCTGAAAAATCCAAGTGTTTGAAAAAAAAAAAGAAAAAAAAAATTTATCACTTCGCTTCCGCATTATTTTCTAAAGATATGTTAAGAATTGTAAAGGGGTTCGCTCCATGGATTTTATTTGACTGTTTTAAGGAAAAGTTTCTATATCCATTGGAGTGCCGGGAGGTCCCCTCGGGTTCATGAGGTTAATCCGGGTCGGGATCCTTCACTAGTAACCTCCAGAGGTTTAGGGCACATCATCCTCCGACATTCACAAGGGGAGGAGACCCGATGGTGGCAGACCATTGGTTCATATAGATTGAGAAGGCGTTAGAGGTTATGGAAATTACCTCTGACACTACCAGGATTAGACTAGCTGTGTTCCAGCTAGAGAGTGAGGCCCAAATATGGTGGAAATGGGCAAGGACCTCTAGAGACCTTAGAGGAGCCTTAGTATGTGAGTTCTCCCCTAGGGATTAGGGTGAGAATAGGGATGATATGTCGAGGTTGCGAGTTGGAGATCTCGGGGACTCTACTCACAGTGGACCTGAGGATCATGGACATGTCAGAGTTCGATGTCATCCTGGGGATGGATTGGCTGACAGCTTACAGGGTCGTTATCGATTGTGAGCGTAGGAGGGTTACCGCCTACACGTAGGACGGTACTCGTGTGGTTTTTCAGGGGGACAAGCATGACATTTTGCCCCAGACAGTGTATGAGTCCAGGTGTTAGGGACAGTTAGCGGGTTGGCTAGCGAGCCTTACCCTAGAGGACAAGGAGAGACCAGACTTAGATCTACCTCGAGTACTGTGCGAGTATGTGGATGTTTTTCCAGATGAGCTACCTGGACTACCTCCACAGAGGGTTGTAGATTTCGGTATCGAATTACACCCTGCACTACTAAAAATAACCAGATTACCGACCAAATTACCGACCTAAAAAATTGGTCGGTAATTACTGACCAAATCACGACCATTTAGAGACCAAAAAGGGGTTTGGTCAAAAAAGAAAATTTCCGACCAAAGACCGACCATATTTACCGACCAAATAATTTTGGTCAGAAATTGGTCTGTAAATTAGGCGGGAATTAGCGCCAAAAAATTACCGACCAAGTAACGACCAAAAATAAATTACCATGAAAAATGGTCGGTAAATAGGAGACCCAAAAAATTTTTAACCTGGTAATTACCGACCAAAAATTTGGTCGGTAATTACCAGGTTAAAAAATCACCCTCGATACGATCTGAAAGCAAATCACCGTTCTCATCTTTCTTTCCTTCCTTCTCCACTACCGTCAGCACCACCAACACTTCCGGCGGCGGCAACACCTCTGCTAACCCTCCAAGCTCCGGCCAGCCACAGGTTTTCCCCTTTTTTTTTTCTTTTCTATTTTCCTTCACATTTTTCTTCTACCTGAAATTTTCCGGCGGCGGAACACCTCGGGCCAACCCTCCAAACTTGCGGCTTATTTGATTGAAGGTTTGTACCTCAGGGGTTTTTCTCGGCTTTGAGGATGGGAATCAATTGGGGTTTCGCTCGGAGGATCTAGTTATACAGTTTGCTTCGACCGTGGTTTTGCTCTATGTGTGAAGATTTTTAACAAAGATTTGAAGAAGTTTCTTTTGGTATGTTTATTCAAAGATTTTTCCCCCTGTTTCTCTGTTCTCTTCATTTTTGTCACACTTATAATAGCCCTTGACTGTGGTTTTTTGTTTGCTTTCACGCTCTTATAGATCTCTTAAATTTATTTGGTTTTCAAGAGAAGTTGATGGGCTTAGTCCTCTTCCTTCTTGAAAGGTCACCAGTTGAGGACTTCGTCACTCATTTCCATGGAAAAGTTGAGAAAGTTCCATTTCTTTATCTATTTTTGTCTGCTTATAGTTATTTGATGACACTTTGAATTGTTTACCATGAAAACTTATGTTTATGAGGATGACAAAAAGTCCAGCTTGTATCTTTGTTTCCTGATGAATATATATTCTTCAAGGATCCATTTAGGATTGGTTTTTGCTTACAAATGGTGAGTGTATGATATGACTTAAGCTTCCGTGGGTATATGGGACAAAGTTCCCGGTTACTGCTGTAATTTTAATTGAACAGTTTTAACCCGACCAAATTGGTCTTGTATTTTAATGGTAACCGAGAAACCTTATTTTCTTGATTTGGTCTTGTATTTTCTTAAGATCTGTTGCATCCTTCATTTAATCAATTTGATCCTTGATCTAACCAAATTCTTCTGACAATGATTTCCTGAGTTTTTTAATTTCATTGAGGGTAGATTCATTAACATCTTTCACACTAAGAAGAGTACTAGTATCAGTAGGGTCAATATTGAATATCCTCTACCTTGATTTTTTCCTCCTAACTTATCAAGCAAGAATAAGTTAGTCCAGTTTAGCTGATTATTTCCCCCATGCTGAAGACATTTCCAATACACAATTGTTATTATTGGGAGCTTACTCATTTCTAAAAACTGCAACAATAATAAACCAAGAAAAATTACATGTATTCTAATAATGGTAATGGTTTCTAATCATATTATTTCTCAGATTTTGACTTGAAGTTCTTGGTCTCACATGGTAATTGTTTTTGCATTTGCTTACTGAATATTTAACTCTCCAAACACACAATTTTCAGACTAAAAAAAATTCAGTTGACTTCATTTTTGCCTTCATCCTACCTTTTATTGTTGATTAGATAATAAGGCATGTTTGGGAGTAATTTGATTGCTTTTTTCTTGTTTTGATTTTTGAATAGACCGGGAGGAATGCCATAGATTTATCAGCATATACCTCAGCAGTCCAGGTTAGTTTATTTGGTTTCACATCCCCCTGAAAATTTCTGTTATCCTACTAGGTATCTTGTTTGGTTTCCTGGAAAAACAGCTGTCACACTTTTGATGCTGACTAAAAACAGGGGATGGACTTGTTTGTGGTTGGTTTTATATCTTGACATGATTTGTGCTTCTCAAATCTATTCATGCTTTACTTTCTCTATCACTATGAATAGGTAACCACCCAAGTGATTGTGAAGTTGAAAAATTAGCTAGTGATGCAGAGAACTACACTCTTGCAAACCATCTATTTTGGGGCTTATGAGGAATAATTTCGGGTTTAATTTATTCTAATAAACTATGGTTGAGCTGCAGTTGAGATTCATGCATGGATACAAATAGAAAAGGACTATGGTGACACACATAAAGTTAACTTCCTTTTTGCTTGCAATGGTAGTCCAAGAAGTGATAGGTTCAGCCCATTCACCTCCTTATGGACCTGTTGCTGCCTTTCTGCTAGGTAGAGATTGAAATAAAGTACTTAAGGCTGTAATCAGTTAGAGAAGGAGAGGGTTTTTTTTCTATACTTAACACTAAAAAATTAAAAATAATTCATACAACTATGGTAGATCAATAATTTAGAACAGCAGAGTTGATTATGATTATCGAATGTGGGTTTTGTACTTCTTTCCTCCATCTTGGGTTCACTTGAGCTAGTTTTGGTTTTTATTATTTTTCTTTGAGCTAGTTTTGGTTTGTACTGCTGCTACTGCTGCAAGTTGCTCATTTTCTTCAGGGATTGCAACTTGCATAACTCCTTCGTTAGGACTCTGTTATAGGTGTTCTTAGACTCTATAGAAAGCCCTTTGAGTCTAGAATCCACCCATATATATAGCTTGATAAAAATTGAGCTCATATCCTATTGCTGAAAATGAAGAAAATCAGTGGCCCTGCTGCTGCAATTACTGCAGTGTGCTGATTTTCTTCATGATTTGAAACATGCATAACTCCTTCATTAGAACTTGGATTTGGGTGTTCTTAGACTCTATGGAAAGCCCTTTGAGTCTAGAATCCACCCATATATATCTTGATCAGAGTTGAACTCATATTAGATTCGAAAATGACGAAAAACAGTGGTTGCTGCTGCTGCTGCTACTACTGCTACAAGTTGCTCATTTTCTTCAGGGATTGCAACTTGCATAACTCCTTCGTTAGGACTCTGTTATAGGTGTTCTTAGACTCTATAGAAATCCCTTTGAGTCTAGAATCCACCCATATATAGCTTGATCAGAGTTGAACTCATATTAGATTCGAAAATGACGAAAAACAGTTGTTGTTGCTGCTGCTACTGCTGCAAGTTGCTCATTTTCTTCAGGGATTGCAACTTGCATAACTCCTTCGTTAGGACTCTGTTATAGGTGTTCTTGAACTCTATGGAAATCCCATTGAGTTTAGAATCTGACCATATGCTATTTAATAGCATTGGGTACCCATATATTTCTGAAATTTAGATTAGAGTACCAAGTGTACTAATCACTTGAATGAAATTTATAGGAATATATGAGTTGATTACATGATATAGTATGAATTTATGAATGATATGGATATAAGAACATGTGATAGGATTAAATTGAAGAAATCGTTTAACATATATAAACTAAAATTTTTTAATTATACGACGAAATCGCTGCATTCTCTTAGCAACGATTTGAAAATGCATCATCGTAAACGATTAAAGTTGTCGTTTTGATTCATATAGTTAGCCGTAGAATACATCCGTCCAGTGTATTACAACGAAGTTTGAATACACTGGATTGTCCCAGTGGACAGTTTACGAAAGGACGTTAATTAAATGATCATGATTTAATTTAAATTGCATATATTATGTGTCATTTTGGTGCCTCTGCTCTCGTTTGTTCTCCGGGTGCACATTAGGATATATAAATAGTAATGCAATTTGCTAAATCAAGCAGATTATGCATTATTATTTATATATCTTATTTAGTGTACTTGGAGAACCACGCCGGGAGGCTGCCGAAATGCATACATAATGAACATGCAATCGTGATCTTTTTTTTAACGTAACTTTTGTAAATGGATTAGGACCAAACCTATTGAAGAGAAAAGAACTGTTGGACGGGTGGAGGTGGAGGTGGATGTGTAGTAGGTTGCATATCACACGCGTAAAAATAACTTTATCGGAACCACAATAAATGGTTAATGAACATAAAAATAATTGAGGACAATCGCGTTTGCTTACTAAATTGATTTTTTTTTGTGACTAGTTATGGAAGACGATCGTGAATGGATGTACGAGGGTCGAATAGTGAATGGAATGTTCTCTAATGAATGGGGGGATAAAGTTGATGAATTTGTTGCGTTCGCTCTGAGACATCCTGAGTGTGTGAATGGTGGCACAGCTATAAGGTGTCCTTGCACTTTAGTTAAATGTCAGAATAAGAAGTTTTTGAATGTTGAGACTGTGAAGGTGCATTTGTATAGAAATGGTTTTGTGCCGGATTACTATGTTTGGATATACCATGGTGAGAAGCAAGTCCACCAGAGGTGTTCAAGTTCAGTACGGGTGTCAGTAAGTGAAACTGATCAGATGGTCTCGGATAATATGAATCACACTACATACCATAGAATGGTTTGTGATGCTGCGGGTCCTGAATTCAACCCGGATGAGGAACCCAATGCCGAGGCAAGGAATTTCTATGACATGATTCGAGCTGGAGACAAACCTGTATATGAGGGAAATTCTAAGCATACTCAACTATCTGCAGCCGTGAGGATGTTAGAAATAAAGTGCAGACACAGGTGTTCGCAGGCATGGTTTGATGATATGTCTAATTTCATTCAAGAACTGTTGCCACAAGATAATCTGATGCCATTGGATTTCTACAGCACGAAGAAGTTAGTTAGAGGGTTGGGATTACCCGTACAGGTCATTCATTGTTGTGTGAACAACTGTATGATATACTGGGGTGATGACAGTGACCTTAACAGTTGTAAAAAATGTGGGCATGCTCGGTACAAGCAAAAGGTTAGGGGTTCTGGAAATAGATTGTATATACGGAAGTTGAAGGTGCCGTATAAGAAGATGCACTATTTTCCAATAACACCTAGGTTGCAGAGATTGTATGCATCAACCGCAACAGCTAATGAAATGAGGTGGCATTCAGAGCATCATATGGAGGACGGTAAGATGTGTCACCCTTCTGATGCCCCTGCTTGGAAACATTTTGATGGGTGTTTCCCTGATTTTTCATCTGAAGTTCGAAATGTTAGGCTGGGTTTATTTGCTGATGGTTTTCAGCCGTTTGGTCAATCTGGACAGCAATATTCTTTGTGGCCTGTGGTGGTGACGCCGTATAACTTGCCTCCAGACTTATGTATGAAGGAGGAATTTATGTTTTTGACTGTGTTAGTGCCGGGGCCTACGAATCCAAAGGGGAAGATAGATGTTTTCTTGCAGCCATTGATAGCGGAGTTGAAAAGTCTGTGGGGTGTTGGGGTTCAAACTTATGATATTTCCAAACGGCAAAATTTTCAGATGCGCGCTGCCCTCATGTGGACCATAAATGACTTTCCAGCGTATTCTATGATGTCTGGGTGGAGTACTGCTGGTATGTTGGCATGTCCGCATTGTATGGAAGACTCTGATGCTTTTAGATTAATTAAGAGCGGGAAACAGTCGTGGTTCGACAACCATCGGAAGTTTTTGCCCATGAATCATCCGTATCGACGTAACACCAAAGACTTCATTAAGAATAGAAAGGTTACTAAACAATTCCCGGGGGTTAGATCTGGGGATGAAATTCTGCAGGATTTGAATAACAGAGGGTTGAGGAAGGTGATAGATGTTGATGCTGAGGTTGTGAATGCAGCTATATCTAAGACTTGTGGGTGGAATAAGAGAAGTATTTTCTGGGATTTGCCCTACTGGCGTGAACACTTGCTCAGGCACAATCTTGATGTTATGCATATCGAGAAGAATGTGTTTGACAATATTTTCAATACAGTGTTTAACATTCCAGGGAAAACTAAGGACACGTACAAGTCAAGAGATGAGTTGAATAAATATTGTCGTCGTCCTCAATTTGCACAAAATCTTGTCACCAGTAAATACCCTGATGTGCCATTTGTTCTGAATAAATCACAGAAGAAGGATGTGTTGGAGTGGGTAAAAAAACTGAGATTTCCAGATGGTTATGCTTCTAATCTGGGGAGATGTGTGGATGCGAACAAACTTAAGATGTTTGGCATGAAGAGTCATGATTGTCATGTATTCATGCAAAGGTTGTTACCAATTGCTCTTCGAGAATTCCTGCCAAATAGAATATGGGAGTCGATAACTGAGATTTCTTTATTCTTCAAGCAACTGACTTCTTCTTCTTTGACTGATGAGGAGTTGAGGAATCTGGATGAACAAATTCCTGTTATCTTATGCAATCTTGAGAAGATCTTCCCTCCAAGTTTTTTTGACTCAATGGAACATCTTCCAGTGCACTTGGCTTACGAAGCTAGGATTGCTGGTCCAGTCCATTATCGTTGGATGTATCCTCCAGAAAGGTAATATTAATTCACTCAACCAATTCTTTTCCTATATATATATATATATATATATATACACACATACATGACTTGTAATATTCAATAATCTTCTTGTAGATACTTGAGGAAAATAAAGCATAAAATCATGAATAAGGCTCAGGTAGAGGGTTCTATATCAATTGGGTATATTATGGATGAGGCTGCCAAATTCGCATCATTCTATTTCAAAGAAGGAGATCCAACTCTTCCACTTAAGGAAAAGCGGAATGAGATTTATCTTGATGACATTGTGGATGATGATATGTTTGAAATTTTCAAGCCTCCGGGTAAAGCAATCGGTGCCGAAGGGAAACGGTATCTAGCAGACAATGAATATACTGCAGCTCATCTATATGTCCTAATGAATTGTCCAGAGGTTCAACCATTCATAGAGTAAGTAGTTGCTAAAAGTCAAATGAGATCTATTTAGCATGTTAATTTACTATTTCCTCTCAATGTATCCATTTTCTCTAATTTCATTTCTATTTTTAGTGTATTCGTTACAGAAAAACGTAAACAGTTTCCAAACTTGAATGACGAAGCTGTTAATGCCGTGACGGAGCAAGAATTTCCATCATGGTTTGAAAAATACGTATGTTTACTAAACATGAAAATCACAAAACAATTGTAATGTTCTGATACAAATTTATAATTGTAATCTCAACAATACACTGATTTCCGATTACAGGTTCATAATCGTGCAAATAAAATTTCCAATCATTATCTTCGAACTATAGCACGAGGTCCCCTAAGAGAGGTTAGAACTTACAACGGTTACTGTGTGAATGGTTTTAAATTTCACACTGAATCGTATGGGAGTTACCGGGCAACAGACAATACGGGGGTATGCATTAAAGGATCCGTATACAATGAAACCGAATCTGACTATTACGGGACTCTGGTCGAAGTGATCGAGTTAGAATTTGAAGCCCTCCCGGTTAAAAGAACTGTGTTATTCAAATGTGAATGGTTCGACCCAACACCACATGTCGGTATAGTTGTCCATCCTCGATATAAACTTGTCGATGTGCACGATAAAAAACGATTCAACAAGTATGAACCTTTTGTCTTAGCAGTACAAGCATCACAGGTTTATTATTGTGAATATCCGGGTCGGACCGGTCCTAGAAAGGATTGGAAAGCTGTGTGCAAGATCAAAGCTAGGGCTCAAATTGACATCCCCGCATCACCAAGTACTGATGTCATAGAACCAGCATTTCAAAATGATGACAATGATGTTATAATCGAAGCTGTGGTGGGGGACGAAGACGTCCTTTTAGTTGCATCTTCTGAGATGGATACAAGTGGGGATGTAGATGTTGATGAACATTTAATTGATCATGAGGAAGAAACGAGTGATGAAGAGGAGTTTGAAAATGATGTTACTACATCTGAAGAAGAAGACGAACCAGATTTAGATGATTCTGATGAGAATGAGTAGTTAGTGAGTTTTAGTTATTTCAATCGTTAATCATGTTTGTTTATTTTCATTGCCTTATGTATTTTACTTGATGCTTACTAATCAATAATGTGTTGTTTATTATTTTTAACAGATATGGCACGTGGACGAGGTAGAGGCAGCACGTTGCCAGGTCGTACCAGTTCTGGTAGAGGCAGCAAGGCCTCAGGTATGCCCGATCCTGGTAGAGGGTCAGGGGTGGATGAGACCCCACAGCAGACAGAGGAGGTTGTGAATGTACCGCAGCAGCAGCATCAGCAGACTGATCCACATCATGGTCCTGAGATTGTGATGAATGATCAAGAGACGTGGGAGGGAGAGAGGAGAGGAGGGAGAGGATGGAGATGTTGGAGAGTCTTCCTCAGAGCACCCTACAGACGAGACTCTCCCTATTGCTCAGTTTGATCCGACAATTGATAATCCGTAAGATATGAAACTTAACTAATGATTTATCCATTTCTTAATTTATTTCTTACTTGTTATGAAATTTTGGGTTACAGGACGAAGTTAGAGCCGTCTGGTTCAATTTCTAGGGTTCTGAGGACAATTTTCAGGAAGTCCTTTAAACCTCATGGACATAATTGGAAGTCACTGACAGATAGAGACCAGTTGATGATTTGGAGAGAATTTAAGGTATATATTACTACTTAACATTTTTACATCTTTTATTTATTCTTTTGTTCACTGATGAAATATGTTTAAATTATAATTGCAGAAAGTTTATAGGTGGACACAGTCCAAGGAGGCGGTCAAAAGGGTGTTCTACAAACATGCTGCCAGTCGGTATAAAGACACCGTGTACGAGGTCAAAGATAAATGGTTGAAGAAGAAAGAGCAAGATTTGAGTGTCCCCGATCATGTTTTCCAGGAGTGGCGGAGAAGATGGGAAGATCCTGATTATAGGAAGAGGTGTGAGAAACAGAGCGGCAATCGTCGCTCAGAGCGGGCTGGAGAGGGTAGTGGCATGTCTACACACACTTGTGGATCTCGCTCTATGCGTGAGCACGAACGAGCATTGGTATTATTTCTAATTTATACTTCTTATGTTTATTACTTTGTGAATTGTGTTCAATTATGCCTATTTTTCATTTCTCAGAAGGATTTTTTTTTCAATTGAATTAACGTATGTATTGTTTGTAATTAAAGACACGCAAGGAGGGTAAGAAGCCCAGTGCTCCTCGCTTATTCAGATACACGCACACGAAGGGTCATGATGATCAGACTTTTGTTGATCAGAGATCTCGTGCAGCAAATGTAAGTTTCATTAAAACAAAATTACTTCTCTTTTTTTTTTTTGAAGATAAATTAAAATACTTATTTTTACTCATTTTTATCCGTATGTGGACCCGGTGTGGTCGGTGTGAAATGTTGGATTCCCAACAGACATGTAAAAAAATATAATCCAAAGATTTGGTTTATACTTCTCTCTTTATTTTTTTTGAAGATCAATTAAAATACTTATTTTACATGTTTATTAGACAAGATATGAGGAAATGTTAGCTGCTGCGACTCAAGCGTATTCCCAGTTTGTTGCATCACAGGTTTAATATATGTTTGAATTATTACCAGATTTATTAACACTTGAACCATGTAATATATATAGTTGATTGGATATATTTTTGTGAGTAGTGATGTATGGGCCCAAGTGGCCATTTTTACTCATTTTTATCCATATGTGGACCCGGTGTGGTTGGTGTGAAATGTTGGGACAGGTTGCCATGTTATTGGGACATGTTGTATTTTGGTAGAGCTCCCCGTACAAAGGAGACTCTGCCCGATTTTCGTTAAATCCCGAGTCTTGGAGAAAGGGACTCAATGAAGTGGTGTCGGGTTACCCGACATCCATGAATATTCGGCGAGTTGACGGGTTGTCAACGAACCCCCGGGAAACATGTAAAAAAAATATAATCCAAAGATTTGGTTTATACTTCTCTCTTTATTTTTTTTGAAGATAAATTAAAATACTTATTTTACATGTTTATTAGGCGAGATATGAGGAAATGTTAGCTGCTGCGACTCAAGCGTATTCCCAGTCTACTTCAGCTTCATGTGATGGTGCAACAGGTAGTTCTCATTCATCAGCTCCACCGGTTGATACGAATCAGATTTGGTATGAGGCTGTTGATGGCAAGGAGAAGATGCCCGTCTATGGCGTCGGTTCGTCGACATCATCATTCTACTCGCATAGACGACCAGATTATGAAGCTCCATCTTCAGGACCATTTTCGAATTTGTTCTCGACGATGGAGGACTTTCAGGACGCGATGCGAAATGCGATACAGTATCAGTTGGCCGATACCGAGCGACGCATGATCGACTATGAGGATGATAGGGATGAGTTGCGTCTGCGTTTTGACTGGCTTACAAAGAAGTGTCAGGAAGGTGGACTGCAGTTCAACCCTGATGATCTACCTCGGATTGTTCGGCGTAATGCTCCAGCTACAGCATCTACTCCAGCACCTATAGCAGCACCTGCAGCAACCGCATCAGGATTAGCAGCAGTAGACAGCTCTACCCCAGTACCCGACATCTCACCATACGGACCAGATACATCTCAGCATCACTGATGATGACACTAGGTTGGATGATTGAGTGTATTACACACTTTTTTTTTTTATGTCTTATACTTGGATTTGGGAATTCATGTTTTTATTTTCTCTTGACTTATTTACTATATATATGCAGTATATATATTAGTTTGCTTGTTTTAAAATATTTTTTACTCTCTTTATATAATATGCATGCACTATTGTACTTTTCTTTTGTTTCGTAATCTTAATATATATATATATATATATATATATATATTTAAAGCAAGATATCAAACTCAAAATGGCAAAAAAAATATTTAAAAATTAATTTACCGATCAAATTGAGACCAAAAACCGACCAAAAAAAAATATTTAAAAATTAATTTACCGACCATTTGGAGACCATTTACCGACCAATGATATTAAAAAATTTTGGTCGGTTTTTGGTCGCAATTTGGTCGGTAATTACCGACCATTTGGAGACCATTTACCGACCAATGATATTAAAAAATTTTGGTCGGTTTTGGTCGCAATTTGGTCGATAATTACCGACCATTTGGAGACCATTTACCGACCAATGATATTAAAAAATTTTGGTCGGTTTTTGGTCGTAATTTGGTCGGTAATTACCGACCATTTGGAGACCATTTACCGACCAAATTCTTTCGGTCGGTAAATGGTCAGGTAAATGGTCGGAAAATAGTCGGAAATGGTTTGTCGGTAAATGGTCGGTAATTTACCGACCAATTGATTTTTTGTCGGTGAAATAATTACCGACCGGGAAAATTGCGACTAAATAATTTGGTCGGTAAATGGTCGGTAATGGGTTTACCGACCAAAAAATTACTGTTTACCGACCAAAAAATTGGTCGGTAATTCGATGATTTTTAGTAGTGTATAGGGGCTGAGGTCAACTTCTTTTTCAGCAACTCAAAAGCATTCATGCATGGCTCATTGAACTCAAACGGAACACCTTGCATAAGAAGATTAGACAAAGGTTTTGAAACTTTGGAGAAATCTTGGATGAACCGTCTATAAAAACCTGCGTGGCCCAGGAAACTCCGTACTCCCTTTACTGATGTGGGAGGAGGCAGTTTCTCTATGATCTCAATCTTGGCTCGGTCAACCTCAATTCCTCTTCCGGATACGCGATGCCCCAATACTATGCCTTCTCTCACCATAAAGTGGCACTTTTCCCAATTTAAAACTAAATTGGTTTCCATGCACCTTTTCAGTACCAACGTCAGATTATGGAGGCAGTCATCAAATGTAGATCCAATCACTGAGAAATCATCCATGAAGACTTCAATGGATTTTTCGACCATGTCCGAAAATATTGCCATCATACATCTCTGAAAGGTTCCCGGGGCGTTACACAGCCCAAATGGCATTCTCCGGAAAGCGAATGTGCCATAAGGGCACGTGAAGGTGGTCTTCTCCTGATCTTCTAGAGCAATGGTGATCTGATTGTATCCCGAGTATCCATCCAGAAAGCAGAAGTACTCATTCCCCGCTAGTCTATCTAACATCTGATCAATAAATGGCAGTGGGAAATGGTCCTTTCTAGTCACTTTGTTCAGTCTCCGATAGTCAATACAAATCCTCCATCCTGTAACTGTTCTGGTCGGGAGCAATTCATTTTTCTCATTTATTACCACCGTAGTCCCTCCTTTCTTGGGCACCACCTGAATAGGGCTCACCCATGAACTGTCAGAGATAGGGTATATCACTCCCGCATCTAACCATTTAAGTACCTCCTTCCGAACTACCTCTTTCATTGAAGGATTTAAGCGTCTCTGGGCATCCACTGTCGGCTTGCTGTCTTCCTCCAGTAATATCCTGTGCATACACATAGATGGCCTGATCCCCTTTATATCAGCTAGGGACCATCCAATTGCTTCTTTATGCTCCTTAAGGATCTTTAACAATTTCTCCTCCTCCATGTTAGAGAGGGAGGATGAGATGATAACTGGTAGTGTAGATTCCTCCCCAAGATAAGCATATCTCAAATGATTGGGGAGTTGCTTCTCTTCCACAATAGGGGGTTTCTCAATAGAGGGAGTCAATCGCTTGGGCTAGCTCCAAAGATTCAAAGTACTTTCTTCTATTCGGGCTGAAAGAATCCATCATTTTACATACTCCTGAACTGTCTCATCTTCACAAGAGGAAGGGTCATCATGAGTCAGGCTAGTCTCCAATGGTTCTGAAGGAACCAATTGGCTAGACACTATAGCCTCTAGCATATCCACTCGGAAGCAACTGTCGGTATCATATGGATGCTTTATGGCATTGAAAGACATTGAATGTCACTTCCTCTTCTTGAACTCTCAACCTCAGTTCACCCTTTTGCACATCAATCATTGCCCTTCCCTGTGGCTAAGAATGGTCGTCCAAGGATGATTGGGACCTCTTTATCTTCTTGCATGTCCAGAATGATGAAATCTGCAGGGAAGATAAATTTGTCCACTTTGACTAACACATCCTCTATGATACCACGGGATGAGTTAGTGACCGATCTGCTAACTGCAAAGTGACTGTCGTCGGACGCGCTTCTCCCAATTTCAGTTTCTTAAAGATCGACCACGGCATAAGATTAATGCTCGCACCTAGATCACACAGGGCTCTTTCAAATACTGCATTCCCAATAGCACATGGGATTGTGAAGCTACCTGGATCTTTCAACTTAGGGGGCAACTTCTTTTGCAATATAGCACTACACTTCTTCTGACAGAGCGACAGTCTCATAGTCTCCCTAACTTCCTTTTCTTGGACAAGACGTCCTTCATGAATTTCACGTATCCCGGCATTTGCTCAAGTGCTTCAGCAAATGGGATGTTGATGTGAAGCTTTTTGAAGATATCCATGAACCTGCCAAACTGCTTATCCAATATGTTCTTTCTCAGTCTCTGCGGATACGGGATAATAGGCTTCTCATCATACTTAGGTTTCTGAGCTTCAACTTTCTCTGGTGTAGTCTGAGACTGGTTCTTTACTAACTTTTCAGCATCTTCAGCGACCTCAGCACTGCTTTTCTCACTTCCCGCAGGGTTTTCATCCTCTTCTTGGGCCTCAACTGACTGTTCCTAGAGTCTTACCACTCCTAAGGGTTACAGCTTGCAGTGCTCCTTTCCTTCTCTCCTTGGGTTGACCTCAGAAGTACTAGGTAGATTTCCGTGTTGCCTCTCGCTCAATAACGAAGCCATTTGGCCCATTTGGACCTCCAAATTTCGGAGCTGAGCTGCTTGATTGTTCATGACGTCCTAGTCTCATTCTCGAACTTATCATGTGACTTCATCATATTCATATGCATATCAGCTAACTGTTCCATTTTCAGATCTAGACTCGACTTCTTCTCTTGAGGTGGTTGGAGAGGTTTGGCTTGCTCCATAGGATTACCTGCATTCTGATTTTTCCATGAAAAGTTAGGATGGTTCTTCCACCCCGGATTGTAATTTGACCATATGGATTGAAGTTCTGATTTTGAGGGAACTTCGCCATATATTGAGCTTGTTCAATAGTCAAATCTCCCATGGCATTCATCATTAGGCACTGAGAGGTGGGATGAGGTCCATGACATTGCTCGCATGCAAGTGGGCTTTCTTCAACTTTATGCACAGATAATTGAGAACCTAATTGTTGAGAAGCTTGTAGTTGCTTTGAGAGTGTAGACACTTGAGCAGATAAGTTTGTGAACATGTCTAAGTCAAACACCCCAAGCTGGTTTCTTCGGTGCTACTCTCTCAACTGGCCATTGACAATCATTCAAGGCTATGTTCTCAAGAATTTGATAAGCCTCCACTTCATTCTTCCCCATAATCGCTCCTCCAGCAGAAGCATCAATAAGAGTCCTAGTGGGACGACTCAAACCATTGTAGAAATGATGGACTTGCATCCATTTGGTGAAACTATGGTGAGGGCATTTTCTCAACAAATCTTTGAATCTCTCCCACGCTTCATAGAATGACTCTCCCTCATATTGATAAAAGCTACTGATGTCAATTCTCAACTTTGCCGCTTTTGCTGGTGGAAAAAATCTAGCCATAAATTTGTTCGATAAGTCATCCCATGATGTTATTGAATCTGGCGGTTCTGAAATGAGCCAATGCTTGGCTTTCTCCTTCAATGAGAATGGGAACAATCTAAGCCGAATAGCATCATCGCTCACCCCATTATATTTCACTGTATCACACACCTCCAAAAAATTCAGGATATGAGCATTCGGATCCTCATGTGCGAGCCCGTGGAACTGAATTCCTTGCAGTAACTGGAGAGTGATGGACTTGAGCTCGAAATTGTTCGCTTGTATTGCTGGTCTCCTAATCACAGGTGGAGTAACCGTAGATGGGCGACCATAATCTCTGATAGGTGGCAACATAGTATCCATATTTGCCGCATCAGGATGTATACTACCCCCTCTAATCGAACCAACATCGTCGTCTCTATTTTCTTCCATCGGTCCCATAGGTAGCTGTTCCATTCTAGCTGCTTCTCTCTTGTCCCTCAGAATTCTTTTCAAAGTTCTCTCGATTTCAGGATCCAAAGGAATAAGATTTTCAGCAGGTTCCCGTCGCATACAACCTAACGTACCTGTAAGTTCTTCACAAAACAAAGAAAAAAATAAAGTATCAAAAATTAAATCAAAACAAATGTCTGAAGTACCAAAGAAGTACTTAGTATTGGTATTAGCATAAACACCACGAATAAATAGGAATTCCCCGTCAACGGCGCCAAAAACTTGATAGGCGTTTACGTGATTGTGTTTTTGTGGATATGCAATAAGAAGTGCAAATTGCCTATTTCGCTAAGTATACGCTTGTCAAGTAATAAAGTGTACCTAAGTACGGATATCGATCCATAAGGAAAACCTTAATCGTAGTATGCTAAGTACCAAAATTACAATACTTCTTTAATATTCAAACTAGCAATCGTGATAGCTAAGTGGAACTAAAAGCGGATTAAACTATTACTAATGTAATTGTGTGCTTCAGATGTAAGAATGATCAAAAGTTGCAAAGAGGTTAGGGTGTTGGTGTTGTTGGACAAGTCCTACTATGTAATGCTGCGATTCCATTCCATTATCTAATATAGTGTTCTCCAAGGCGGCTCTTATCTAATGTAATTAAAGCCTTTCTCAAGGTCATTTAACCTCCCTTTATCACTAGGTTTCTTGCTCCTTGGCTCAACCCAAGCATTAAAGGTGCATAGAGTGCAAAGAACTCCTAAGCCTCCTAATCATTGATAATCCTATATTACCAAGTTTATTAGGTTAACCCACCTATGTCTAATTCTTCATTCACTTCTCAGATCTTACAAAGAACCACTCACATATTAAGATTGATCAGAAATTAATATGTTGATTTCATCCAAGCATGAGTTAATGGTAAAACAAATATATATAAGATAATGGAATTATGAAAGGCTAACACTTTAACATAGTATTCATGTCCAAATCTCTACCAACACCCTAAACCACGAAATTAGAACCTCATTATGTTCTGTTCCAATACAAATGAAAAGCAAGACATGATAATGAGAATAGAGAAAACTTCAATGATCGAGGAAATGACGATCTCCCAAGTTCTTCAAGTCTCTTTCTTTAAGATCGACCTTCAAGTCTTCTTTCCTTTGTTCCAAACAACAGTTTCTCAAACCCTAGCTCTCCCAATGAATTTCGAACCCCCAAAATTGGATTCTCCCGTTCCTTTTATAACTTCTCCAAGAGATAAGGTTTGTTAAGTCTTTCCCGCAATGTCGCAACTTTGGGGCGTCGCGACATTGGGCTAATTTCTACACCAGTCTTCTCCAGGACTCCTACAAGGCTCCATTTCCAACATTTTCCAGTATTTCTCCTTCAAAACCCCCATAAAACTAAATATTAGAAAAGTAATCAAAACAAGGTCATATATATATGAAATCGATCCGGAATCTTGCTAAATCCGGGTTTGTAATGAGTGTTTTTGGGCACTCATCACCAGACGACCATTCGGATGATAAATTTGCTTTTGGTT